>JAZHYW010024975.1:0-12110 GCA_037355805.1 Ixodes ricinus | reverse complement strand
CGACTCGTAACTGCTGTCGCCACGTCTGCGGTAACGGGACCCCGATGGCACGGCGGCGGCAGAACGTGGTCCGCGACATTTTATACGCGGCCCCTTCGTGGGATGCACGCCGGTGTTTACATTGTTCGCATTGTCTTCTGCGGTCGCGAGGACGTTAGCGGCGTCGCGGCCCGTGACCACCGCGTCTAGCGGGAGGACCGCGTGGACATTCAGGCTTCAGTTGTTCCCGCCTTTAGCATCTTCTTCGCTGCTGTCCGCGGCAATTGTCGTTTCCTGGCGAACGTTGTGAATGAGCGAGTCCGTTGGCGGAGACGCGAAGCTGCGGCATCCCGGTGATCGTTCGGAAACTCCGTGCGTTGAATGTGGCGATGTCTTTTCCTTCAGCTGTGGTTGATTGTGTATCACCAGTAGCACACGTTGGCGGGCAGACGTAACCGACGCCGAAGCAGAGAGGACGAGAGCAGTGAGAACGGGGAGACAAGTGGATGTTGACGTTAGACCGCGATTCCCTCAAAGCCCATATACGAGGTGTTTGATTTTAATTTGAACATATTTATAATATTCGTGAGAGGTATACGCTAATACAATTTGTGAACGTGAATCATGCGACCAGCGGGATATAATATAGTGGGCTGATTCTCGCGATAAGTCGAATAATTATCTAAGATATTTATTGAACTTCCTAATTAGTGAAAATAAACATATGGTTCCAATTAGAAACTTGCTGAGAATCATCTAAATACACCAAATCAGTCAATTTTAAAACGACTTAAAGCACATGGGAAGCTTGGAGTTTACCTACATTACCACTCGGCATAATGAAAACGTTGAGACACAGTAAACTAAGAGGATAAACACACGACTTTCTCATAACCAGCACAGCATACAGCTCTCATATACTTTGACAACAGTCTTCTTCTTTGTCATCTTACATTTGAACGATACAGATCCTAAGGGCTGGCCGCACACACACTGCAATGAAAAAGATTCGAGCACTCGGACATACGTCTGAAGTCCTCCACTTTTTCATCTTCAATTTGAAGGATGCACATTCTAACGGCAAGCACACACAATACAGTGAGAAAACCTCGAGCATTCGGACACCGGGCTGAAGGCAGTTTCCAAATGACAAGCGTTTGTGAGACAAAAAGAATTCACAAAGCGCAGAAACAGCCGAATCACAACTTACGTGTGACTAGGCAAACAAAAACGCTCGAGTATCGTCGTCCAAGGTCAGCGAGGGCATGATAATACAATTTTCGGCGCTTGGTCCCAAATTGTCTTCTTAATCACCCTCTTAAATTTATCTTTTTTTTTTGCTAAACACAATTGTTTTTTTTTTAGTCTGGGAAGCAATTACAACATTCACTCACGTGCTCTACAATTTCAGAATACGTAGAACATGAATTAACCGCCATTTCGTGCCTTAATATTCGGTCGTTGAGGCAGCGGCCAGATTTAACCAACGTGCGAGAAGTCACAGGCCATTAGTCTCTCGCATAGTACTGCCGCCTCACAGGTAGTTGCCGCATGTTTATCTTTTTTTTGGCAACCTTGCTTACAGATAAATTGGCTAGATCAAGTACGCTGGGATCCCCCGATACAAAAGGGTTAGCCGCATATTCATATCCATATCCATATCTATATCCATATCCATATCAGGCCCGTATCGAATTTTGTTTCGGGGGAGGGACCCGCCCATGACAAAATGCTGCATGAGGGAGGGGGGAGAGTAGGCCCTAGCAAAATTGCAGATTTCGGGGGGGGGGGGGGGGCCATGGAACCCCCCCCCGAAATCTGCAATTTTGCTAGGGACTACTCTCCCCCTCCCCCTCATACAGCATTTTGTCATAGGCGGGCCCCCCCCCCCCCGAAACAAAATTCTGGCTACGTGCCTGATCCATATCCCATATTCATATGATATCTCATATCCATATCCATATCCATATCCATATCCATATCCATATCCATATTCATATCCGAGGATTTGGCCGACCTGATGTGAAACCATTTTGTAATACACCTCTCACACCACGACTTTCTGCCAAGGCCTTTAGGTTGTGTGAGAAGACAAAAACAAGGGAACAAATACCCACTTATCAGGCTTCTTACTAGGTCTTGCGGTCTTGCCAAAACTAACCAGAACATTTTTGCAACACAATCAATCACTCAAATTACACCCTGAGGTATCGAACCTCGACATTTGAAAGGAGGTGCTTTCTTGAACGTAGTGAGAACAAGACTTGTTTAAGGCACTGTTGAGGAAAGAACATACTCCTCTTTTGAAAATGCTTTTGGGTGGCAACTGCGGAAGGGCCGCACTGGTTTGGGCGCAACTATGCCGTAGCTTGAACAGAATTCATGGGTGTGAAAAACCTTTATATCTAGAAACTGAAGATACCCAGTTGTGCTTATTTCACTGGTGAACACAAGCTCCGAGGCTTGCTCCTTTCTAAAGAAACCCAACCGAGCCCATCGTGTCCTTCAAACACACACAAAAAAGGAATCTACATACCGCTTGAAGATTACACTGTTGGGCAACAATGACTGCATTTTTAAATCTATAACTAGGGCTAAAGAAGCCAAATAAACTTCAGAATGTAGCGGTGCCAAAGAGGACCCAATACATACAGCCTGTTTTGTTGCAAAATCTCTGCCGCCAACCTCAACCGCTGTTGTTGTTAAAAAAAGTTCTACTAATTCCATAAAACCTCTTACATCAATGTCAGAAGTGGCCTGAGATCTGACTAAACTGTCTGCTACCAACTGACGTACCCTGTAGAGAAACACGGACTAGTCTAAAGTGGAATAAAGATATTTGATATCTAAGGGGGATAAATGTGCACTGTGTAGAATGAAAATAATTTCTTAGATCGATTAGCTTTTTTATAGTCCTGAGTGACAATACATTATCAATCGGAAGGACTTTAAGGCAAGTTTGTAAAAAATCGAATAACGCGCGTTGCCAGGTCCCGCTTTTACTGATAGCAATGCGGAGTGGAGACCGAGGTTTATGATATTTTACTAAGAACTTGGCAGCAAGAGCTGCTCGCTTTGTGTTAGTGATATTCTTAATCATCGCATCTAATTCGATTTCTTTAAGAATAACGATTAGATTTTTTATGAGCATCTGGACATTTCCCTACAAGACTTGAACAAAGCATTCACAGGATTTTGAACCTTTTCCTTGCAGGAAATAACTTGCTGTTCCGCAAACTTCCCTGTCTTGTTCGTTCCCAACAAAAAGTAAGTATTTCTTCTCTTACTCCTGCTGAACCTGCCTGATATTTTTGAAGTTCATAAACAATTTTAAATAAAATTTTAAATGCCTGGGCTTGAAATAACAACTTTTTTTTCTGCGTTGCAAATTTTGCTCGGAACAGCGTGCACCGAGGAGCCGAAATCAAGTCTGGAGCGCACAATATGTTTACAGAACTTTGGCCATTCAGCAAGAACTGCATGGAGGAGCTCAGAGAGGGAAACTTTATCCAGGTTTATAACTTATCGTTCATCTTAAAGGGCCCCTGGAAAGAAAAAAGAATGTTTTTTTTTAAACAGACTGGTTGGGACACGCTTGTCGAGAAATAAATTTTACGTGAAAAAAACATTTTTAGAGCAATATTCACAGCGAGAGATTTATTTGAAATTTTGCGCGCAAAGTCCATGACGTCACGTGTCATTCCTGAATGACCATCTCGGTCTTTCGCTCTTTCCCCATCAACCTGAAGGCGAAGCCGATCCATCTCTCTTCCATGCGCCCGAAATGCCTAGAGAGAAAATAAGTGGAAAGGAGGTGACTACCGACTTAAACGCGTCTCGCGCCGTCAATACTGCTCTAAATAAATTTTTTTTCGCGTAAAATTAATTTTTTTCACACGTGTGTCTTAAATAGGGCTTTTTAACAAGAAGCTTTTATAGTCGGTGACAGGTCAAGAACGAAGTGGAAGCTCCTCCCGCCTTCTTCCACTGTAGCAGAGCGAACGCTGGAGAGGAGGCGACCTCCTCTCCCCCGTTCGCTCCCCTGAAGGAAAGGAGTGCGAGAAGCTTCCACTTCACTCTTAACCTGTCACCGGCTATAGATTATCATTACAATATTTATTTATTTATTTATTTCAAATACCCTCAAGGTAATACATTGAAGAGGGGAGGGGACATCAAGATAATTATTACAATGTGCACATGTTAGGACCCTCTTAAACAAAACAATATCAGTAATGTTAGCTAGTGAGGCGGGAAGGTGGTTCCAATCCAATGACGTTTGGGGAATAAAAGAATATTGAAAAAACGAAGTTTTAGAATTTGGCATACCGACTTTATGAGTATGATCAATGCGAGCAGAGGTGTAGAATGATGGGATAATTAGTTTTACAAGAAAGGTCAGCATTTCGATGAAATATTTTATTGAAAAGACACAAACGAAAGATTTTATGGCGATGCGCTAGTGATGGCAGGCCCTAAAGAGGTTTTCATGGTATAAACGCTGGAAGTGCGGTGATAGTTCGACAGGATAAAACGGGCTGCACGATTTTGGACAGATTCAAGAAGGAAATTAGTGAAGAGTGTGAGGGGTCCCACACAGCGGCAGCATATTCTAATTTTGGGCTGATTAGAGTTTTGTACATGGATAGTTTCAGGGAGGACGGAGCGAGAAAGAAATTTCTTTTAAGGTGTCCTAACATACGATTAGCATTGTTAGTCACGTATTCGACATGAAGTTTCCAGGAAAGGTTAGACGTTAAATGAACACCAAGGTATTTGTAACTTCACACCGATGCGAGAGGCTTGCTGTTAAGGTGATAAGTGTGAGACAGGAATGAACCACGTGATATTCTCAGATATTTACATTCGTCAGTGTTTAGTTCTATTAGCCCCTGGTTGCACCATAATGATATCTGGTTAAGGTCTGATTGTAGAAGTAATGTGTCAGATATGTCAGTTATGTTTCTATATATTACGCAATCGTCGGCAAACAGGCAGATGGAAGAAGAGATGTTCAGTACCAGGTCATTAATGTAAATAAGAAACGCTAGCGGGCCAAGCACGGAGCCCTGCGGAACACCTGAATTGACTGGAAAAAGTGCGAGAATCGGTATTATTAGCAGTGACGAATTGTAGGCGGTTAGTTAAAAAGGCGTGGATCCAGTTTAGTATGCGTGAGTCAATGTAAAGTGGTGGCCATTTATGAAGTAGTAGCTTATGGGAAACTTTATCAAAGGCTTTTGAAAAATCCAAAAAGACACAATCAGTTTCATAATGGTCATCAAGAGAGTGATGGAGATCACATGAAAAATTTTCTCTAAAGCCATGTTGTGAAGTAGTAACGAAGTCATTAGATTCAAGAAAGTGAACCAACTGCGAGTAGATGACGCGTTCAAAAATTTTGCAAGGCACACTGGTTAAATAAATTGGGCGATAATTGAGCGGATTATGTTTTACACCAGATTTGTGTAGAGGAACCACCTTCCCAACTAACCAATCGCTCGGGAGTACGCCAAGGTTAAGGGACTGCGTATAAATGCTTGAGAGAATTATAGAACAATACACAATACAATTTTTTTTAAAACTTGCTGTTGATTCTATCAATTCCGGCGCATGATGAAAGTTTCATAATGTTAATATTTCCAGTCACACCAGTATCGTGTACTGTTACAGGGTTTATTGGTAAAAAAGAAGTGGATGACAATGCAGGTATTCGGTTTACATCACAGGCTGAAAATGACATACTAAAACATCGTTTAGCACCGTTGCACGATCAGCAAAAGATATACTTGTGCCATCAGAACACTGAAGACAATTATCAGCCTGATTTCAGTCAAACGTCTAGTGTCTAACCACCCATCATGTAAAGTATGTCCTTGTGCTGCCCATAAAGTTTTAAAATCGCAAACTTTCAACGTTGTTTATGCATCATAATCAAATGTTTTTCTTAAATAATGGCCTCTATAAACTGTCCAAACAATTTCCCACATCTGCAGGACATGCTTGAGATGTAGCAACGCACATCTCTGTATGCATGAGATGTCTTCTTTTACAGCCAGAAACAGTCAAGGAACTATAGGTTATTGAATCGCTCCATGTCGATGTACTTCTTACTAAGGCGTCAATTGAAGAGACGTGCTTCACACTCAATTTGTTGAAGGTTTTGTTCGAACTTGCTGAGAAAAATCCACGTGTACACTTCCAAGGACGAGAATGGCAATAAAGACAATAAAGAGACTGCACACAAAGCAAAACCTGCAGGTGGCAGTAGTACTAAAATAAGAGTCGAAACGCAGTCGAGCTGGTGCAGAACCATGGGACAAAGGAAACAAAGAGGGCATACACACTACCGTTTCATACCCAGCACAGCGTACAGCTGTCATTTACTTTCACACAAGTTGCACAAAAACAAGTGTCTCTGTAATGGGTCCTCTTTGGCGCCATTACTTCCTGAAATTTATTTGGCTGCTTTAGACCGAGTTGTGGATGTAAAAGTAGTAGAGATGGACACTTGATCGATTAACCTACCGATTAATCGATCAATGCTGTTAATCACGATTAATTTTTTGAACCGATCAATCGGTTAAATTTTGACAAACAACAAACAAGTAAATAGTGAACACTTGCACCACGGTGACGTGGACGAGTGAACCTGTACGAAGGGAAACTTTATGTGAAATTTTGACCCAATGTAAACTGTAGAGGCGATATTTGTAGCTCAAAACAAGTGGTGAAGGTTATACGTGTCCGAGCCACTTCAACGCCGTGCGAGTCTTCAGTTTAGTGCAGTAGAGTCTACTGTGAACAATCGAAGGAGTTCGCATTGGAGAATATCAACGAATCTCTTCTGCAGCTGAAGTAATAATTTGTAAACGTGGGTGGATTTCGACAGCTCTCAACCACATAGTAAGGTTGATTTAAAACCGAAAATGTACATTGCGCCGTTTATCGGATATTCATCAAAGGCAAGAAAACCTAATTTTGACTTTTTAAAATATAATATGCATTGGAACGAACGAAACCGATTAATCGATTAAAGGGTGGCGATTAATCGGGTTAAAATTTTTAATCGACGCTTAGCACCTAAAAAGTAGTCATTATTGCCTAACTGTGTAGTAATCAAGCGATGTGTAGATGTTTTTTTGTGTGTTTGAAAGACACCATACTGCTCGGTTGGGTTTCTGTTTGTAAAGGAGCAAGCCCCAGACAATGTCTTCACCAGTCGAAATATGCACAACTGGGTATCTTCAGTTTCTAGATTTAAAGGTTTTCACACCCATCGATTGTGTTCAAGCTACGGCATAGTTGCGTCCAAACCGGTGTTGCCCTTTCACAGTTGCCACCCGAAAGCAGTCAAAAGAGGAGTAGTATGTTCTTTTCTCAAAAGTGCTTTCAACAAGTCTTGTTCTCACTACGTTCAAGAAAGTATCTCCTTTCGAATGTCGAGGTTCGATGCCTCAAGGTATAATTTGAGTGATTGATTGAGTATGTTGCGAAATGTTCTGGTTAGTTTTGGCAAGACCAGAAATCGTAGGAAGAAGACTTATAAGTGCCTATAGCGTGTCCTTTCATGTCTTCTCACACAACCTAAAGGCCTTGACTGAAAGCCATTATGTAAGAGTTGTATGCAAAAAATATTTCAAATTAAGTAGGCTTACTTCTTTTTCTTGAGGTAAGCAATGTTGCCACAAAATCCATAAAGATGCGGCAACTACTTGTGAGGTGGCAGTACTGTACGAGATACCAATGGACTTTGGGTTCTCTTGCGTTGGTCAAACTTGCCGCTGCCTGAACGAACGACCCAAAAGAGCGGATAATTAATGTTCTGCCAATTCTGAAATTGTAAAACAGGTGAGTGAATGTAGCAATTGCTTCCAAGACTGGAAGCAGACGATTGTGTTTAGCAAAGAAATATATTAATTTAAGAGGGTGATTAATGATACAATTAGGATCAAGAGCGCCGGAAATTGTATTATTACCAGGACCTCATTAACCTTGAACAACGATACTCGAGCGTTTTTGCCTCTCTAGTCCCACGTAGGTTGTGACTCCGCTTTTGTGTATTTTGTGAATTATGTTGGTCCCGCAAGCACTTGTCATTTGGAAACTGCCTTCAGACTAGTGTCCGAATGCTCGATGCTTTCTCAGTGTAGTGTGTGTGCCTGTTGTTAGGATGTGTATAGTTAAAATGGAAGATTACATAGAAGACTTGAGACCTGTATTCGAGTGCTCGATGCTTCCTCAGTGTAGTGTGCGTGCCTGCCGTTAGGGTGTGTATCGTTCAGCTGGAAGGTGACAAAGAAGCAGACTGTTTTGAAAGTAAATGGCTGCTGTATACTGTGCTGGTTATGGTACGGTGGTGTGCATGTTCTCTTTGTTTCCTTTGTCTCAAAGTTTTTAATTATGATTGTGCACCAGCTTGTCTGCTTTTTGACTCTTATTTCATTACCCCTCCTGCAACAGGCGGAAAGTTAGCGGTGGGAAAACGTGGATGATTATGTTTTTATCCTCCTTTTCCCACCACTTAGCTTTGCGCCTGTTGCACGCAGTGGTAACTATGGTGCAGCCCCACGCTTCCCACGTGCTTTAAGTAATTGTAAAATTGATTAAATTAGTGGTTTTGAATGACACTCAGCAAGTTTCTAATGGGAATCATATGGTCATTTTTCGCTAATGAGGTGGTTAATTAAAATATTTTAGTTAATTGTTCGACTTATCGTAAAGATTGGCCCCCTCTATTATGCCCCCCCCCCTGGCTGCCTCATGTGCACAAACCACATTAGTGGATCTTTCACGGATTGTTTTGAAATAAAAAGGTGCGAGTTAAAACAAACACCCTGTATAGACCCGAGCTAAAGTGTTGTGAAGCTCTTGGCGCGAACAACGGACCTTCAGTAACTCTTGCATTGTTCGAGCGCGTTTGCACGGTCGCCAGGCTTAAAACAAAGTATCGCTTTTGTAGCAAAGCAGTACCACTGACTAATCTAAGCTTTAGCTCCGAACGCGCGTAAAGATCTAAAAAAAAAAAACGTTTATGCGTTTGTTACATTTAGTTTTGGTCTTCTGAAAAAAATCTTTCGTTGGTTAAAAAAATTAGAACTGTGGCACAGATTTGTATAATGGCAACAACGGAAGTCTGAATATAGGATAATTTTGAGTTATGCTATTACGTTGTCTTTAAAGCGTATGAATTTATCCTTGGAGAAAAAAATATTTAATATCTGATTTTTCCTTAAGGTCTTAACATTTTGAAGAGTAATTTAAATCTTGTGTTTAAGTTTACTTGAATGAAGAATGCACCTATTAATGTTCTTACGAAAATGTTAGCATTGAATTTTAGCGACTACTCACTCATTCGGGCTTGCGCTCCTCCCGCCCTTCTGACACCTTCTAGTACATGAGACTTAAAATCAGCTGAAAAAGTCTGAGCGACATAAAATTTTGTCTTGAAATAGTAATATTGCTGCGGAAATCAGTGGTTGGATCAACTAATCTGGCTCGACTATGTTTACTTGCGGACACATCTAGTAAACAACAAAACGTATTGTAAACTTCAAGAACGGCGTATCCCCGGCTTGACTGCCGCACTTTTCAATAACTATTGTTTTTCGGAACTGTACGATCCTTGGCACGTGTGCGTTCAAATAACCGGAAACGACATAGGCGCACGCGGCGAAGCTGAAAGCCAAATTGGGCAAGTTAAAGGGCGTCCAGTTGGTCGGACGAAACACCCCTCGAAATGCCGCGCGGAAGCAACACCACATTGGAAGGCGGCAGCGGCTGTCATCCCTCCGACAGCTCTTCGCCACGATCGCGGTCGATGACACGTGCCTGAGTGACACTTCCGAGAAGCCGGAAAACTTTTTTAAACCGCCCGCTGCGACCGTCGAGGCGAAGTGGAAACCCGGACTCCCGTCTCGCTGCAGGCGTGTGTTTTCTTCAGACCGAGCATGGTGCAAGGACAGACAGACCTCCGCGATCCAGTCGCAGCCACGCAAGGATACATCCCTGCCGTCGTACGACATGTGTTTTATTTTTTAAGTCTGGAAGCGAACTCGATGCTTTGTTGTGTTTTGGCAGCGATTGGGTTACACCGTAAAAAAGCCCATGTGTAAACGGTGCTCGACAATGAAGCTAAGTGAAGTCAGGGTATGCCATCTGTAATAGTGCGTCACCCCGCCGGTATGGGCTAGGTGAGTTGGATAGGGAGGCTTTGCCTTCTGCTTCAACTCTGACGGCTGATGTTGCACCCCACTTCCAGTGGGCGTCGGTAAGCTGAAACTAGTCTGACCGATTAAGTTAGTCTTGATTATACAATATGTTAGATCTATTTAACAAAGAAATGCCTCCAGTTTTGAGCAAAAAGAAACGCACCTAACATGGAATGATTATTTAACATCGTCGGTGAGATCTCAAGACACACCGTACGCAACGCAAATCGATACCTACGTATTTGTTATGTTTGATTTAGTTACAATATACCTCTGGTCTTTGCAAGCCCTAGCCGAGTGGATTTGCAATAATACAAAAAATAGTATCTTAACGTGCCGTTGATGAAAAAACAACAACACAGGTTTATGGTTGTGCCCCAGATAAAACAGGCACAAATGGGTCAGAGTCAATATCCATAAACATAGAACACGACACTAACAAGGCCACGGGCAAAACAACTCACCGCAAAATAACAAAAATAGATAAAAATACTCAGAAGGAAACACTGCTTGACAACATTACATACATTTAATCAATAGCCACGCGCAATAACAATGCTGCATAACTACATTTTAAAAAAACACAATGAGCAGTAACACTGCGGTATCATCATGACTACATTCAATCTTTTCTAATACACTGCAGGGCGTTTCGTATATAAAAAACAAAGAAAACATGTGGTTCGCACAAAGCCATCAGAGAGTTCTAGTATTGCTTAAAGGAGTAAACGCAAGCACTGTGCGTTTACGTTAGCTTTGCGTGCTCCCTACTGCGCATGCCCCGCACGTACGCAGCACAGCCGAGCAATGCGTACGTACGCGCGTCACTGAGTTTTGCGTACGTACGCAGCAGCCCTCCGCGTGTGCAGACGCTTTGCACATGCATCAGATTACAGCCGCCACTGCTGATTTTCTCTCGTCTTCCCGAGATACCAAGTCACTGAAGCGGGTTTCGACGAGCATTTAAAAGGCCCATGCTGGAAGCAGGATAGAGTCGAATCTAAAATGTCAATAACCTGTTCTGCCGGAGTAATAATAGAGCGAAGTGATCAAAATAACAGGCAACGCAATCTGAAGGTCGGTGAAGGCGGCGCCCATGCACGCCTGCTGCAATGCGTCTATAAATTTCGTTCCTCTCGTCGCGCGCGGTACAGCGCGAGACTCGGATGGGCTGACTGAATACCACCTTAGAGCAGTTTGTGTGGGCACGTTTAGATGACGCTGCAACTGCTTGCATGTTATGATTATAATGCAATTAATTGCAAAGGTGCAAGCGAGCTGGACAAGAATGACGAAAATAATCCCTGGAGAGGGGGAACAAGAGGGACAAAAGGACAAACACAAATCTCCAAACACAGCTAGGCGACCGGTGCGCGACCGAAAAGCCACCTGGTCCGGGTATCGAACCCGGGACCTCTTCATTTCCAGTGGAGTGCTCTACCAAAATGAGCTAACCAAAGGTTAGACGTCAGTAGAGCAGACAGGTTTATCAGCTGCCACCATTCTAAAGCCTGGTTCAGACAGTTGCGTTTGACTGCGTTTGACTGCGTTGCGGCGGCGAGAAACCAGGACATCCCTGCTGCTTATATCGCGTGCCAAGACGATTCCTTGAATTGGATTCCACGGTTCAGCACGAAGCCGCAGATGTGCCGGTGACTCGCTTTCGGTTCTCGACGCAACGCAGTCAAACGCACTCAAACGCAGGTGTCTGAACCGGCCTTAACACCAACAAGGGTGAAAGGCTTGCATTTTAAGGTGATGATTATAATGCAATTAATTTCAGTTAAGAAGTCAGCGATGCTGGACAAAGAATGATGAAAAACAATTCCATGGAGAGGGAAAGAGAACCAAAGGGACAAGGGACTTAGAACACACAAATATACTAAGCACAGCAATAGGTCTCTGCCGGTCAGTTCTGCC
>JAZHYW010024974.1:0-37713 GCA_037355805.1 Ixodes ricinus | reverse complement strand
CTCCTATCGTAAAGTGGCCAATGTGACTCGCAGTTGTCTCCTCCCCGAGAGCGATTGCGCCCTGGGGAAAGGACTGAACAGTTCGAAATTATGACGGAAAGTACGTATATTTACAGTGTGGAATTTTAGCATTAAAAAAGAATAGTAGGTAACATTAAAAAAAGCTACCCTTTATTTTGCTGTTTAAATATACTGCGGTTCCTGGATAAACTGCCCTCCAAGTGGCGCGCTGTAATGAGCGCTAAAAGTTTTCGAGCTCGCGACGGCGTGGCTCCGTACACTAACACCTGCCGCAAGTCGCGGCTTTGATTGCATTCAAGTTGATCGAAAAGCGATTTTTCAGCCCGTGAAGCATCACTTCCAGCTGAGTGAATATCCGCTCTACAGAGATTAATACAAGACGGCGATTGCAGCCGTGCGCGAACAGCACAAATAGAAAAACAAACACTACGATAGAAATACAAGCTACGACGTGCCGTACGGGGAAATAAACTCATGGCTTCGAACCGCATTGGAGCGGCTTGATTTATTGACTTTCAAATAATTACGGCATGATCGAGCGTTTACTTTTTAATAAGAGATTCATCCCCTGAGCCATTCAAAATACTCTCAGAGATATGACATTGCTGGAAAAAAATCAACATGCTGGGAATACTTTTATTGCTTAGGCAGTCACCGAGAAATTCGTTACGTTCAAAACTACCAGTATAAAAGCCGTAAACGCAGATGTTAGATGTAGTATTCGGGTTAGTGTGCCGTTGCATTGATGTTTGTAAGTGCCGTGTATGCGCACAATGCATGTTCGTGTGATGCTTGTAGTATGCGTAATGTGTCTACAAGTAGTAGCGGTTCCCGAAGATCCCGAAGTGCAATGATGGCCTGAGGAAATAGCAATATTTTTGTAGCACATGAATTGGGCGGTACCTAGTGCCATCTAGCCTAGCTAGTTGAATTACTCGGCTTGACCCTGCCATCTGGTGGCAAGCGATTTTACCTTCTTTCACGCTACGCGATAAACAGCGGCTTCCAGTTTGTTCTTTTGAGAGCGGCTTTTAGTTTCACGGATTGATTTGACATTCCTCCGTGATGTGCGGTTGACAAAGAATTTTGTCTCGAGGAACAGCAAAGGTAAGACGTAAAGTGCGCGAAGTAACTGGGTATGGGTTGTCTCCGTTTAACATCGCAGTGCTGACGACGAGTAGACTGAGTAGCTGCTTTCGGAACGCAAGTGTCTGTACCTGCGGATGGAATCTGGCTTCGGAAATAAACACAGTTCGCGGAAAGCTCGTGTTATGCTTTTATTTGCTGCTCCTCTCGTCCCGTACAAGAAACGTAGCGTCCTCGTTAAGCCTTATTTAGCTCGATTTGCTCGATTCAGGGCCGCCATAATGAGATGCAGGGGACGGAGGAACTATTTGCTCCCCTGCTTCAGGGACAAAGGTTTCTCCCTTTCAAAAGGAACGTAGGTAACAAGACCGTTCCTCCCCGTAGGAGGACTACCGGTACCCTTTTTTCTAAGAGTGCGTATCAGTCACCCTTATACTCCGTTTCAGATTAAATCCGAGTGCAGTCGACGCTGCTATCAGATGGAGCCAGTCAAACAGCGCCAGAAGTTTACCTTCATGGCCCTTGTTGTCTTTGTGCGTTTAGTATCGCCGGCTACGCCAATCACACACATACAGCGCGCAGGATCATTCCGCGTTCACTGTGTGTGATTGGTTTAGACAGTGATAGCAAACGCACAAAGCACCGTGACTGATGCGCTTTTGACACTGCTTGATTGGCTCAATCGGATTTTAGCATCGGCTGCACTCAGACGTAGTATGAAAGAGAGTAGGATTGCCTTCTCTAGGTATTCGGCACGCATCTTCGTGTTCGTTTAGGCGATTGTAGATACCGTTTTTGCGTGTTTAGGGTAGTACACTTTTTGTTTCTTTTTGTAATCGTTTTTATAAAATTTTGCCTAGGCGACCAACCAGTTATGATGCAGTCCCAACACGATCACTTTTCGGAGTCCTCACCGCCGTTACGTAATCGTCTGTTTTGGTGACGGTGGCGCTATTAGAGTGGCTCCGACGAGGCCAACACTTTAAGACCTCTTCGCAACTACACACGGTGTCTATTTGCTCCGGTGACTGAACGACTTCTTAGTTAATCGTGCAGTATTCCTGTGGTCATAAGGGCGTAAGACGTTTGGGAAACACCGTACATGAGCAGTACTAGTAAAAACAAAGTGTAGTCGAAACACCAGCAAGGATTTGATAACAAAATACCAATATCTCCGTCCCATCTAATAAATTACGCGAAGAGAGAATGTCCACGAGGAATTTACGAACCGGAAACATACCCCAACAACCAACAACCCCCATGGAGAAAAGGCACGCACGACTTCACCGCACCCGCACGCCGAAACAAACAGACACCTAAAATCTAACTCCTCATTAGCCTCAGAGAAAGGCCGGGGTGGCCAGTCGGTCTCGCTCTATCCCCAACCTCCGAGCAACAAGCATCACCCCCGAATCCCATTTGATCAAACAGGAAACAGGTGATCCGGATGGCAAGTCCTCTTCCCTGGGGTTCCATGATCACACCAGATTCCAACCCCTTGAGAACGTGCCCCGAGTTTCTGAGCAACACGCGCAGCACTCAAAGGAAATGCAAAACAGGACTAGAAGAAGAAAGAACATCGTTGTCATAGACACCGAAGGAGCCCTCCTAGGACGTGCGTGTACTAGGAGAACGATATGACGTTTTGCTCCGGTAAAACCCCTGGGAGTTCAATGTATCGTAATTAGAGGAGTTTATTTGTTTAACGTGAAACATAACTAAGGAGAAATCCTATCAGCTGCCGCTGACGCTTTTACGTTGCCCAGTTGCTACTAACACCAAAACCTTTCTAATGCGGCGGCTTTATAGGGCCGACCAACCTCAACAGCCGAGTAAGCACAAAATGAGTAGGTTGGTCAATCCGTAACCACAAAACGATCCCGAAAAAAAAACAAAAAAAGACGGCAATTGGTGCCAGGGATCAAACCCCCGATACCGGCGGGGAAGCCAAGTGCGCTGCTGACTGAGCTAGAGACCCCGAACGCAGGAATGGACGGAGCAGAAACAGGTGGTGTGAGAAATCGCGTGGAGGGCGAACAGGAGTGGAAAGGACAAGAAATCGAGGAGCAGAAACAGGTAGTGTAGAAAGAGCTCGCGGAACGAGGAAAAGTGGAAAGGGCAGAAAAGCGCGCCTCCTCTTTCTTGGTAACCCAGGAAATTCTACTCAAATGATTTGTATCCGGGTGGTGCTGAAGGGAAGCGTGCGCGCAGCGTCACAAAGAGACAATGGTGGGACTTAATTTCTTTCCATACAAAACCCTGCCCTAGGCACGGCGCACCCTAGCCACTAAAAGACTAAGGGTCGCCTTGTCCTAGGCACCACCCGAACTACCAGCACCAACCACCCTATAAAGCTACCGCATTTAAGTTCTTTTGGCAGAATGACCGAGGATGTAGCCAAATCTTTTTACTGTATCTGTTTCCCTGTTGTTCTTATTTCCGCATGAATTTTCCCGAGACGCAGTCATGACGTATTTTTAAGGGTTCGTTGATGATATGAACAATTCTTAGGCCATGAAAAACCTTTATTTCGGCCCATGAAGAACCTTATGCGTTGTTCAGAATTTTCTACGGTCACATGAAAGCACATTCAGCGTATCTTGTTTATTTACTTGCATGTTTACTTTAATATAGTATAGTTATATGTGTCGCTCTAGATGTGATGTAATCCGTGAGATATTTTACATTTCTGTGGCGAATTATCATAAGTTTCCGGAGACCGCTTTGTGGCATTGATCCTTCTCCGAATTCTCTCAAGTAGGTGCTATTCCTAACGCAATACACAGTCTGAAACAATATGAGCTTCATTTGTCGTATTCCTACCCTAACACCTTAATACCAAAAAAACGGCAGGATATCGAAAAGTAATCATGTCCGGCTGTACAGTGTTATTAACAAATACAACGCATTTATCGTTCATTGCAACAAAACAAAGTATAAAATATCCGCAAATATATCTTGCCACAAACGACAAGGTACATACCGACATCAAAATATTTTTTTCGTAAAAAGTGCTGTTCCAGTTTAGTTTTATTCTCCTCAGAGGTACTGAAAAAGAAGCACTTTACATGATGAGGGGAAGTAACAACAACATAATGTACACAACATTAAAAACAAAAACGAAAATTTCGAAAACAAAAACAAAAATGCGAAACAAAACACACTCTCCCCAAATACACTCCCATTGCATAAACCCAGTACCACTGCATCAAAAAAGAAAACTGTGAAAAGCAAAGAAATTACATTAAAACACTAAGTTACGATTTCTCAAAGGCTTGAAAAGTAGCAAAGCTAAGATCTAACAAACAGAGCCATGGCAGCCGCCATATGATAACAAGGACCTATAAAAACCGTTTTTATTCGCTGCATGCTACCCGCTTGGCGGGAGCAACACCCACGAAGAATCTCGGAAGCACACCCTGTGAAGAGAAAAAGCGAAACCAGCACCGCAAGTCTGGCGACGCCGGTGGAATTAATTAACAGGTCTTCCAGTCGTTGCATCGTGTCCAATGTACTCTGGATGCCTCATCTCTCAGGACAAGCAGCCGAATCACTGGAGCACGTGCTGCTCACGCGCGTGCACCGCGCAAATGAGCTTTCATGCTAATTACGCCTAGACAGAAGCAAAATAACGTCGATGAAACTACGTGACCCTCCGCCTCCCTTTTGTTTTTGAAGAAAAAAAGTCGCTTCTACGGACAACTGATAAGCGACGGCGCAAGGGAGAGAGGAGAGACCATCAGGCTTCGTCCTTCGTCACACGGAGTCCTCTCACACGCCCTCTCTCTTTCCTTATCATACACGCTCTCTCACACGCCTTCTCGCTCAGATGACTTAAGGGCCAGATTATCTTGAGGCGTTAATTAACGCTGCTGGCAATGGCCCCGCACGGCACGATCTATCAACCGGAATAGAAAAGGTTTGTTGCAGATAAGACTCCAAGTCGACACAACGAGCGTGATTTGCACTCAGCTGCGTTCTTCGGCGCGTAGAGTGATAATTCATTCGCTATATGTCTTCATCCACCCAAATAAACCCCCAAAGGAAAAAAAGAAAAGAAAAGCAAAGGTTGCAAGTTGGTGCCTAGTGGTCATGACTAGGGTTCCGAGCTTTCGGTGGTTTTTTCTCTTCGAAATCCGGAACGTTTTTTTCGGCATTTCATTTTTGCCACATATTCGGTGTCCTTCGGTCTCCAATTTCCGGGGTCAGAAAAACAATCTGCGTTTACCAGGACTCATGTTTCAGAAATAAGACACGAGAATGGGATGTCCAAACCTTGACAGAGAACATCGGCTATAATATGAATACTTAGAGACCATATTTGTGCCGTACAGAAATGGAAATGATAGGGATGTGATTTCGAAGTTTGGAGCAGCCGCACGGACTGTTCACTGGGGGTTCTATTTTGGGTTAACATCATAGGATGAAACTGTAAACACAATGTTTCATTCCGTGTAGCTTTGGCTTTTTTAAGTCAATGGACAGCTCCAATTCGACGATGTTAGGGTTTCACTGATCTTGATCAAGCCGTCTCTGGGGTTAATTTTCGGGGTTTATCGGTATTTACTGAAACACGGAACCCTAGACATGACCAACAGTTTTGGTCGCTCCGAGTCGATACACGACCACTTCGACACCAAATGATGACAGATAAAACATTATTATTTTTGTTAGATGCTTGTTTGGCGCACGCTGCATCAGGTTTCTGAATCTTTGTTAAAACAGCCTCGAAATCTGTAGCAACGGCAACGTACTTGCCCGACGGCTGTAGGACTATTCGTCGAAAGACAATTCACAGCAGGGCAAATCGTAGCAGGGCAATTCGTCGCATGAGGGCAATTCGTCATAGTGCAGTTCGTGAATAGGGCAATGGGTCCAGATGACGATTCGTCACCCTATTAAAAGCACGCTCGCTGAACCACGCAAACTGTCGGCCTTGACTGATAAGATTGGCCCGGCGAACGCGCAGCCTCCCGTGCACTGTCAGTTTAAGGGTGAACAGAGTATAGAAACCCGACAAAGTATCGTGAATTACCCAAACAGTATACAACCGCTTGGGCTGTCCACCTTCTGCTCGAAATGCGGGGCACGCGGGGCAATGTGCGAGGGGGCGAGAGAGAGAGGAAATTTTTTAATAGGCACACAACGAACTGAGGCTCTGTTAACACATTTATTACCCTGTACTGTTTATACACCTGCTAATTTTATTGCAGCAATTACGCTCAAATAATTTCACTCCCACTGATCTATTCTTTTAATGCCAAACATGTTACTAAATGTGTCGAAGTTGAAAACATAAAAATCAACTGTATCAGAACTTAATGCATCAAATGGAAATAAGAAACAGTAAATCTTTTTCGGGTTATTGTTTCCTGTCAACGCTTACTTTTATCAACATGGTCCTACACAAGTTTTTAACATTATGTTCGTTTTCGACTTTTGCGAAAGTGGCTATCTTCACATAAAGAAGATCCACGGCAACCCTTTCGCATTGACGGAGCAATTTGAAAATAATTACGGTATTTTATATTTACGCTTTTGGCGAGCAATATTTTTACAATATTTTACCACCAAAGGGAGAGCCACAATGGCGCATGCGCGTCGGATCTCCTGCAAGAACGACGGTCGCTTCCCGCAATGCTTGGATAGAAAATGGCGTACCATTTCGATTCACACGATTGCCAGCTACCCCCGCGCTTACCCGTGCCCAGTTGTTCGGCAGCACCATGAGTTGCAGAGTGAATTTTACGACAGTGTGAAATGCAGGACATTTTGAAGATTTGGGAATTTCTCGCGGGACGCGGGACACGAGCCCTCAATGCGGGACAGTCCCGCGAGTCGCCGGATGGGTGGTCACCCTACACAGCATGCATGTTTATACCTGTTTTCACCTCAAGAACCGTAGGGAAAAAAGTCCGGCTTCTCGCGGATGATTACTAATTTTCACCTTTAGGTGGAGATTTAAGATATATTTAGTAGCATTTTCGAGTGGATACACGTTATCTTATCAGGGAGTACACGTTTCAAACGCCAAAAGCATCGCCTGTGCCTCTGACAACCAAATCTGGCGAGAACTATTTCGTGCGGCGTATGAACAATGCGCAAAACTTACTGTTTTCTTGAGGTGAAAACGGGTATAGAAGAAAAAGCCTCCAACCTTTCCAAAGCTCTAAAAGAACGTGGACAACAAGGCAGTGTTCGAACTTTTCTTGGAAGGCTTCTGAACATTTACCTTTTATACGTGTACATCTCCTACCCCCCCCCCCTCTTTCGCAAATTCTGGTAAGCTGTTCTAAACGTTCCGTAACAAGATAATAAAAAAAAAGCATTTTTTCGACTAGATGCTAGTGACGAATAGCCTTATGACGAATTGCCCTACGTGACCAATTGCCCCTGCTACGAATTGCCCTGCTACGAATTGTCTTTCGACGAACGGCCCGTAGCCCTGGCCCCACAGTGGGAAAAAATGGCGTCAAACGCATCTGCGCTTAAAGGAGCTGTGCAACAGTTTCAGTGCTTTGCTTAACTAATGTGGGAGTTGGTGTCTCGACATTTCTGAAGTAAAGAACAAAAAACCGCTTTCGCCTGCATGTCCTAGTTTTTATTTTAAAAATGGACAAAGATTGAGGTTTTCGGCGCCTCTCAACTCCTTCACTAACTTCCGAGTCACGTGCGCTGTGACGTCAATGGGGAAGGCGCGGGGTTCCGGTGAAGCTCTCTCTCTAGAGCCATCAGTGAGCGGCGAGAACTCATCCGCTCGCGACCGCGTGACCACGTGCTGGCGGGCAGCGCGAACAATATGGTGAAAGGAGGAAAGTCTCATCCGGGTCCGGCCATACCCGTCCGGCCCTGTCCCCCTCCCCTCCGGCTTCTGGCGGCTGTTCCGCTGCTGACGGTTTTGTGGACCTAGGATAGATGGCGCCACTGAAACTCCGTATAATAAAAGTTTTGTCGATGATACCAGGTTTTTGACGCATTTATATTTATGTTGGAACGACAAGATTTATAGAAAAAGTTACCTTTTATCGAGCAGGTATTCGCACAACTTGCTATCTTTCTACAAGATTCCCCATTGACGTCATGCCGCGTGTTTCTCATGGCCGCCGCTCGCGGCTGCAGGTCGAGGAATATTCTAATTTTGCCTCGCGATTACGCGGCGGAATCGCAACATTTCGAAGGAAGGAGGTGTGTTTTCTGTCCTTTGTGACAAGGTGAACAATGTCAAAAGTAGAAAACGCCAATTCTTTCAACGTTAAAATCGTTGCACAGCTCCTTTAAGAACGTTTCAACAACTGCAATATCATGTTCACGATGGAAAGGTAACACCGTATGAAACTAACTTAGATGAAAGATCTGAAAGTCGACGGCATCTGATGCCCTAAGCATGAAGATGTGTGCGCAAGCCAAAAAACGAGTTCAACAATAGTCGCCGCTATATTTTCACTTATTCTATTCATCCATCATATCGTAATCAATTCGACGCCAGACATACAATGTTAACGATCTCCCTCCTGTGACATAAATGCAAGAAATACAATTTATAAACACATTGGAGACGCTGGTTAGACTGTCACTCCACCGGAAAGTATCCGTGTGCAGCTACGAGTGCGAAAGAAATACCATTCATCCATGTCTCAGCTAATTAAAACAGAAAGTACAATATTTCTCGCAACATCGAGTCGCCGTTTTCGTTGAATTCCCGTCATTTGCACCTGCGCGTAGGAATAAAAAAAAAGAAACATGATAAAGAAGCGATCTATTTAATAAGGCGCCAATTCCAGTAGTCCGGCTAAAGTGGCCCCAACCGCCAGGTAGCCGCGAGCCTTCTCTGCACTCGCAATTACCGGCAGCTAGCCCACTCACGGTGGCCCAATTACGTGAAGGCAGCGCGAAATAAACTTGCTGCATTACTCTGCGCGGGAAGTATGCATAGCGGAAGAAGTGTTGGAGAAGAGGGGAGGGAGATCACGGGGAGATAGGAATAACTGAGTCGAACCAAACGGTTTTTATTTGTTGTTCCTTTTCTTGCCGAGCCGCCGTAGGCGCCCAGCAAATTGGTTTACTTCATTACTGGATGTATTTAGAGCGCTCTACTCAGGCAGAAACTCGACGTGGATAGAGCAAACGGCAAACGACAGAATGAAAACATTTCGGACAGGCGAGTTCTTGCGTGCATGCAACTGGGACGCACTGCACTTCGGGGAGCCAGGATTCGAGGCCGTAAGGCGGGGAGTTAATTATAATTATTATTAATTTGGAAAGCAGCTGGCCCTGTATTCCCGAAACACTGTTTATATAGTTGTAGCGGCTACTGGCAAAGTGCGAAAACGAAAAAGAAAGAGAAGCCTACGGGATCCTGCAAGAACACTATGCACCTGCAATTTCAGAGTGAAAGGATTTAAAAATTTAACTGTGCAAATATTGTATATAAATTACCTGGAAGTCAACGAACCCTCATATGTACGCTCAAACGCGTCTAGGCCTTAAAATGATATTTTTAATAGCATT
Source organism: Ixodes ricinus (assembly GCA_037355805.1). Classification (NCBI taxonomy): domain Eukaryota; kingdom Metazoa; phylum Arthropoda; class Arachnida; order Ixodida; family Ixodidae; genus Ixodes; species Ixodes ricinus. The sequence continues at coordinate 28,098 of JAZHYW010024974.1, read as the reverse complement.
CTTATAGACCCTAGCATAAATAAAAACATTCTTGACAAGAGCGTGGCCGAACATTGGGCAGATGAAGTTGTAGTTAGCTTGGTTCTGTATTGTTGCCTCACTTGGTAGGTATTCAATTATCCTGACTTTATTACAAAGAATTAGTCAACATATCATCCATGAAATAGACAGAAGAATGTATGAGAGGCTAGCAATTTGTTATTTAAATGTTATCCGCTTGAATTAGAAATATATGGAGAAAAGAATATGATAAAGTCTATACTGAAATAGCTTATTAGATTGTTACGGTATTTAAATTTTACATCTACCGTTATATCACATTCAAACATAGTCTTCAATAGGAACTCTGTTTGTAGCGAAGTATTTTAGCCAAAGAGTACGTGAAAAAAGGGAGCTAGCGTAAACCACATCTTTCCTTGACAGTTTCAAACCGAGACGCACATAGTTTTAGATACGTTTAGACATAGTCATTATGTACCCATTTTAACGAACAATCTGTCCATGTGTCGCTATCAAACACACATGATTAGCATACGTGTTATTTGAAAGACATCCGATAATTCAATGAAAGACACCTCCGCGCTCCAGTCTTCGTGTTTTACGTCCCATTCGCTGCTTTATTCAAACCTAAGAGTATTCGAATTTCGAACACAAGAACATAGTTTGAAAAACACAAATAAATAAAATTATGTGTGTTTCTACATTTACTCTAACTTAACACGAACCAAAATGTCAAAATATGTTGTCCACCTGGGCTTACGGAAACACCCTGCGTTCATTCTCCAGATAAAGAGAAATATTGCTAGATTTTCTCAGCCCTGTTGTTGTCTACTAGAGAGCCTAGATTTACGAGATGGAGCGACTCAAACCATAAATAGCGTTTCAAATTCAACGGCGGACACCTGCAGCGCAGATTTCTTGCTCATGCGCATGCGTGCTTTGTCGCACGGACAAGAGGCTGAGCAAAGTTTGGAGATGCTTGCGTGCAGACGACCGACGCCTTCTCCTCTGCGCAGCTTCTATTGTAAACGAAGGCCCATAAACCACGTGTTCCCGACCGAGCAGTTGGCAACGCTGTCAAATCAAGGCGCACTAGTGTCTTGTCGATACTAGAAGATTACCTCGGCATCGAAACCAAATCAGCGTCCAAGGAATTGACATATTGAAGGACTCTCTCCTTTCTAATTCGGGACAACTGCGCTGAAAACAATAGCAATGACGAAGTATATAGCTTCTTTTTGTCTTTGCTTTTTACATAAAACTGTGTATTTTGTAATGCATGAAAGGAGGTGCAAAGGTTCGAGTCGATATCACGAAAACTTGGTCACAGAGGCAGTGGCGTCAAGAGGGTCTGCGGCACCCGGGGCGATAGCCCGCCGCGACACCCCCCCCCACACACACACACACACTCTCGCGTGGCCCGCCGCGGCACTCCCCGCCCCCCGCTCTCGCGTGGCACGCCGCCACTCCCCCCCTCCCCCCCCCCGCTCTCGTGGCCCGCCGCGACACCCCCCTGAGGTGTCAGCTGTAAATTTGCATGCCTCCCCTCAACAACATTAATATTTTCAGGGTTTAAAAAAAAAACTTTTCAGCCCTTTATAAAATTGTTTCGCAATAGAATACATCAAAGACGTTTTCATCACTTCTCCTGCAGAGAATATTGCACGCCAACCATTCGACAAACCAGGCAAAGGCTCTATCGTATATTAATGGAGCTCAACACCTGCTCCATAAACCTCTGTAATAGCAGACAGGAATAGCAATATGTCGAAAGTCATGTGTAAATTCAAACTTGAACTGACGTTTCATTTCTCGCCTTCAACACATCGGCCGCGGTAGTGGAACTCCGAGAGTAGCCCGAGCTAGATTTGACGTCCGAAAGAGAAATAGTGTTTATAAAAAAAATTAAAAAAATCACTGAACCAATTGTGAATAACAAATGTGACTGTGCAAAATGTCGACTATAGTGCTAGATTGTGTACTATTTTTCTCAATATTATTAGCGCTCTTCTTTGGACGAATGTCGTAGTGGTCACGGTGGTCACAGCCGGCTTGAGTTTGCGCTTGCCGCTCTTGAAGCCGTTCCAGCTGCTGAAGGATACTGAACTCGCAGCAAGCGGCTATAAAGTATTCCGAGACATAAGTGAGTATGTATTTCAAGTGACACTAGTTCTCTCGACACACAGCTCGCGCAATAACACCTTGACGTGGCTGGCCTCCATTGCTGCCGGGGACGCAATTTTTTCTTTCCTCCCACGAAAACAAGGGTAAAACAGAAGCTTTTTCTTGGCACTGTTTCTACAATCTATCGTGGAGCACAGATTGCTACCCATTGCAAAGGAACTTTCACACTTGAAGCAGCGAAAAAATAATTTCGATCGCTGGCGCCCGGAAAGCTACTTCGCGGCATCCGGAGTCGCTCGTCCGCCTGCAAATCCGTGACGTACGCGGGTAAAAAAGAAAAAAAAGTAGGGATTTTTCATTGTTGCCAGGAGAGAGTCGCCTCCTGGAACCCTCGCGGCCGGTGTAACTTGGAAATTCAATAACTTAACGGAAAAATTTTATTTTCATAAAACATTTTGGTTATCATTTGAGAAAGGGCTATTGATGCGGTCTGCAAATTTCCGGCCAAAGCGAAGTCTACTAAAAAATCGGCGGAGTTCCCTTTTAAAAAGTGTGACTAAGGTCACGTGCGGAGTTTTCAAAATTACCTTTTCTTCGTGCTGTTTCATGGCAAATAGGGTTGATGAATTAATACTGACCACCCGCCAAAATCGAAATGTTCCCAAAGTGACAAAGTTTTGCTGCGTACACTAGCGTCACTTCTCCGCCTAACGTATCACCCATCGGTTTAAATTACATTCATTCTAACATTATTGGTCTCTCATTCGTTACAATAGTCCAGCACCGCATTGGCGTTTCTAGTACCAAGCACAAAATACATAGGGTCACTCGAATAAGCATGTTCTTTATTTCTACATTCAGACATAGAACAGTGTGTAAGCTCCCGACGTTTTTTAAAATAAGAATGGAAAAGATAAATTAATAAAAATTAAGCCAATAAGCTAAAGCACTAAATTAATTTATGGGATCGACGAACGAATCTCGGTTGGGTCGTTGGAGATATGACTTCCGTGGAATGACGAACAACTATCGAAGAAAGAAATCGGGTGCCTCTGAACCCGAGTAAAAGCATAAAATCTGAACGAAGATTAACTTTTTTATATATATATTTCATACTCAATCACTGTTTCCCTAATTCGGTCCGCTCGAGCGGTTTTCGTGATTGTCCCTCCATATCGGCAATAAAATGTAAAAGCATCGGCCGGGTGCCTGGATGGCCGCAGAGAATGAGTGAGATACCCGGAAGGATAATGAAACTGGATGGGTTTCTCCCGAACAAAATTAATTGGAGGCAGTTAATGAGCAATCGGGAGAGTGGACGCAATGATCCCGCTTCCAAACAGAGATGCTGCGCTTTCATAGTCGGGTACTACAGATATTAGAATGACGCGAGTGGCGGGAGTTTTATTTTCGACTTTCAATATTATTCTGAAATTTGGAACACTAATGGCGAAGATTCAGTTTTGGTTTATTAAAGCTTTTATTGGTTTGGGTGTTACGAACAAGTATTTTCATTTTATTATTTATCAGACCCTAGGACAACACAATTAACTACCTCCCCCCCCCCCCCAAAAAAAAAAGAAGATATATATAGCTTTTTGTAATGTTTTAGTGGGTTGCTATAACGAGCTCAAATAGGAACAGCGACACACTACTGGTCTGCATGCACTAAAGGCTTACAATGTTTGTTTCTAATTCGAGCAACTTTAGTCTCTAAAAGGGGGTGATCCTTACTTGCATACCGCTTTTTATTGAACGTTGACAGTGCTCGATGGTTCATTAATAAGAGGATAGACGTCACGACCAGTGAGCTAAATAATTGTTTTGTTATTTAAGTTTATATTTACACCTTTATAGGTGCCTTTAGAGCTTCCGTAATTATTGCATTTATATCAGAAACCATATTAATTTAAACGCCTTTCAAACTGTAGCTACGTGAGATGAAGAAAATGGAGTCTAGATATAAACCCCCAAACCCTCTTGTCCCTCTTCAAAAAGGAGGCTCGAAAAAGGTAGGTAAGCTCGTTGTAAAGGATAAATCTTTAAAGAAAAAATAAAGATGTACACAAAGGGTCAGAGGAGTTACGGCGCTCCTGAGACAAAACATCTGTAGTGTCATACTCAACGCCCGAGATATTGAGTAATCTCACTGAACTGCAACTACCATCTTAACTTGCTTAGGAAGCGAGATGTAGAATCAAACAGCAATTCCTACTTTCGCAGCATGCACTCGACCCCAAACCAACCTCCCCCTCGCAAGAAAGCTGTCCGTAACTTCCACAGTCCGTCATGTTGGTATATGCCTCGTTCTCGAAACTTCAGCTCCTATATCGCCTGTGTCAGACGTCAGAGACGCCTAGCGTAAACGGCGATATACATCGCGCCCCCTTTTGTCCCCCGAAGAGATCGCATCCCCGGGAGACACCAAACAACCATTTGGCGTGACACCGGAGTATCAACCCGGACGGGAAAACAAGAACCCGGAGGAACAGGAAAGTGCTCAACGAGCCTTGCAAGGAACAAGAGAAAGAAGAGACGTGGAAGAAACTCGTACCGATCCGATCGAGGCGCCGCGTGGGCCCTCTTTATTGGAGGTCATCATCGCCGTCTTCGTTTGTCAGATAGATGGCCAGATCGGGAGCACCAGGGCGCTCGGGTCCGCGGGGTGGAAGGCCCTGCCCGGTGGCCGATCAGGACTCATTTAACGGGACGGGGTGTTCTCGCGGTGAGCCCCCGGCTGTTGGGGAGGCCCGGGGCAACGCGGGGTCCGGGCCACGGGGAACAAGAAAGGGATGCGGAAGCGAGTGGGTGGCGGGGCGGAAGTAACGAGAATGCGACGGACGAAGAGAAATGGACGCGATGGACCGGCACGGATTCGCCGACCCCGCCCGAGTTGGCGAGTTATCGGGGCCCCGACCCCGGGGCAGCCTCTTCGTTGTGCCTCTTTCAGGAGTGCAGCTCCTGTTGTGACCGATCGGAGTCGTCGTTTGGTTGTCGCGGCTCGCGACCTTTCGCATCCAAAGAAAGGTGATCTGTCAAAAATAAAAGTATTTCTGTGAAAACATGGTAAGGTGTCGTGAGAAAGTGATTTATACAGTATCTGTCGCTGCACTACACTTCTAGAGGCCAATAAAATTATGTTTATAACGAATGGCCTCAACAAAAATTTAGAATGTAATGCAATAAAGTTTGTAGTCGTTTTTTTTTAAGTTTAGTACCCCTCTTTCTCTCCCTTTTTTTGTTTACGTACGCATGGCTACACACAGCGTACACGTGCATGAAAATACTCTTCTCAAATTACCCCTTCAAGCTCATCTTCCTTTTTTTCGTTTGTTTTAACGTATCTTAAATTCCGATGATAACCTACTGCGGTCATTTCAACTGCAATTACTTCCCTTCCAGCTTCTCTTAGTCTTCTTGATAATACCCAATATTTTACACTTTTATTAGTTCAGTTTAGAAGGCAAACTGTGAAGAAGTTTATGATTTAACTTACCTTCAGCTTTTGCAGCTCAACAAATTCACTCGAAAATTGTGAAGATCGTGCGCCATTTTTGAAAATTGCGGTAACCGAGGTTAGCCCCGAGCCGTGTGTGTAGACAGTTGCTCATTCATTGGTACGAATCGGGCAAAAATAAGGGCCCGCCATTTGCCGAAATCGTCTCAGTGACCTTCGCCGCGATGATAGACAGCTCTTGTGACCAACCACTAGCCTCAAATAGTCCCCTTAGCTATGGCAATAAGCTTAACAAATACCCACGATTCACAATTTCTGGGTAGGATGTATTTAAGTATTTCATTTCAGCACGCTAGAGTGACATTCGCTACTCTTCGTAACTGAAAAAACAACGCACGTGACGTTGTCGTCATGGTGACATTTGACCCAGACCCCGAACGCGCACCCGACATTCGCAGTGTCGCCTCATGTTTCAGGAAACTTTTCTCGCCAATGTCGGCTTCCCTGGCTCAGTGAACGTACTCACTACCTTGAAACTCCCCTTTTCCACAATTCTCTTACAATTATACATTCATGTACTTTCAGCCTCATCCACAAACAAAAAGATACCTGAGCCGCGCTACGCGAATCCTTCAAGGTCATCCCAGCGCATTCTTACCTCGCAAGCTAATCAGGGAGGAATATGCGTCGCTGGCGGCGCCGCCGCTTCGCGCTCCACCCCGGCTTCCGCCAGCTACTTCAATTGACCGGACTCTCTCTATACGTGGCTCTCGGTTATCATACCCCATGTGGTCCTCTAGTGGGCATATCAGTCTCGTTTGTATGTGTTTTGTGGATAAAAACGACTTACAGTGACTGCCATACTGACTCGTTTCAGCAGTAGCCAACCGTCATAACCAACACGGATGGTCGAAATAAAATTTCCCGGCAGGCACTACCCTCAACATATGTAACAACCCTGTTATAAAGGAGGTCAAAAGTGCAAGTCAATGATGTCCACAAGTACAAGATTCCAACATTATTTTTTGATTTCTTTAAACTTTTCAATTTAGTAGGAATACTCAGTTGTTTTGAAACAATGAGAACATTAAAAAAAACGCTGAAGGAGAGTGTGGGTGACGTGCCTTTAAAGAAGCACTAAATTCCCTCCTTCCCCTGTCTCGTATTTTTGTTTAATGCCTGTGTAACACACGTACGTCACAAAATACACTTTCCCCTCAATGTTTTAATTATTGAATTATATATGTTCCGAAGCTTATCCTAAACTAGGAGACAATTTGAAACAAGGTTTTAATTAGCGGTCGACTATCTCAATACACAAGTATGTTTCAAAATCGCTTGTAGCTCAAAATGTGCCTAGCGGTGTAAATATTGCGCCGTCTCGTTTCTTTCCTTTTTTTTCTTCTTAAAAAGGGGAGGGGCGCATATTTTGTGACATACCAGTGTTACCCAAGCACATGGAAAATGTTCTGGGCGTATTCCAAGTCTCTTTAAGAGGTCGTGAGTATCCCTCGCTTTAAATACAGACTCCGTAACAGCACTAGTGAAATCACGGCACATCGTAATGAGCACCACCTCATGGTATCTCGATCCATGAATACGCTGGCAATAGCCTGAGATGGCAGTGAGAAGCGGGACAGGTTAACCCCCACTTTTTGTTGCCTGGCCAGCGATTCAAAGCTACGTCTCTAGACTGGTCCTCCGTTACGAACCTGCCCCTCATGGCACGCCCATGATATTTAGTATTTTCAGAAAGCTTAGAGTATACTCCTTCTAATGATAACAAATTTGATGTTGTGTGTAAAAGAGAAAGGGCAGTATGTTCTCGTAAAGCAAGGACTGTTTCAAAAATTTTGCGAATTGGAGGTCGATTTTTAAAAAGCCTACCTGTTATTTGGCTAATTGTTTTTCTCTAGCTACCTATCGCAATATTTTATCAAGTAAAATAAAAAGAAAATGTAATATTTTGTTTGTATGGCGGCTGTAAAAGCTCACATTTTGGTTTTCATTCACTTGTCGCCCAGTAATACAAGTGGCTCACAAAAATAAACTAACTCATAATTAACTCCTCTAAAATTGTTTGTAGCTACCAGCAAATTTCTTTAATAAAAGAAGATGCAAATTGCGAGTTATGCTAAGAAAGCGACTAAGTCATAATATCTTTAATGTTTTTTGTTTTTTAATTGTCAAACCGCCTCTCTGCAGCAATATTTGACTAAGCTCAGCAAGACGTGCTGTGTGACCTAATCAATATATTTTTTATGATCTTTACATCACCGTAAAGCTCCAATTAAGCTCTTTCTTTTGAGTATAACTTAAATGTTTTGAGTTAAACATATAACGCGGAACATTTGCCTGAAAAACAAATATTTAGAAAAACTTGGAAGATTTAAGTCGATTTTCTAAAAAAAACACCTTTCATTTCTTTCATTTTTTTTATTCACAGTTAGGTAATATAGTATTTTGTCAGGAACTACCAACAGAAATTGTAATATATTGTTTGTATGGCCGCTATTAGGACTAGAATCTCGTGCTATGAGCATTGTGAACGGTACTTCGCATAGACGCTCAGCTGAGCAGAATTTTGCACTTATGTAAGGTTTTCTATTTAATGTTAGTACGTACCTCAATATCTGAGCGTAAAAGCCAGTGAAGCATCAATATTTATCCTAACAATATTTATTTACTTGGCACTGGCGTGATTTGCAAGGTGTGTGAGCTTCGCCCTATGTATTGACGGAGAAGATACGTAACATCTAAACTCCCGGACAAACTTAAGTCAAGAGGGAAACGTCTAAGTAACCCGGCATGAAATCACTGAAAATAGAAATGAAACCTAAACACCTGACTAACACATTTGAAGCCTTACACGCTACGAAATGCTCGTTATTTTACGAAAGAGTCCGTAGGTGCACAAAATAATACGTCCTTCCTAAGCGTCAGACACTAAATCATTCAAAGTGTTACGGTGATTATGGTATACTATATTTTACAATGAACGAGAGCTAGGTTGAAAGATGGCGGTCCTGCGAAGTCCCAGAAGCGCTGCTGCCTCCTCTTCTTTCTCGACCAGCCGAGCTCAAACTTCCTTCTCCTCTTCGTATCACTATGTATATGCACTAAATATATGTTTGACATAAGAAAATATTATAATTTCATATCAAGTTCGGTATTTCAAACTCGAAGCCGAAAGCAAAAGACCCTAGAGGAATTCTCAAACGATCTGCATTCCCCTGAATCGGGAGGAAGTAAGCACTGTGCCCGCACTTGTGGATACGGACTTCTAAACTTTTTTAAGTGCACTAATTCAAAATTTCATTAACGTTTATGGTTGGATATTGAGATAACTGCTAACGATAAATAAAAAAACCTTACAGAGGCCGAAATTCTGCTCAGCAGAGCGCCTGTGCGAAGTTCCGTTCAAAATGCTCATAGCACGAGATTCGAGTCTTAATAGCGGCCATACAAACAATAGATCACAATTTCTGTTGGTAGTTCCTGTTAGACTACTATATTATCTAACTGTGAATAAAAAAAAAATAAACGGTCGGTTTTTTTTTTTAGAAAATCGACTCCCAACTTGATAGTTTTTCGAAATATTAGTTCTTCAGGCACATGTTGCGCATTATATACTTACCGCAAAACATCCAAGTTATACTCAAAAGAAAGAGCTTGATTGGAGCTTTGACGCTGACTTAAAGGTCATAAAAAGATGTTGATTAGGTCACACAGCACAGCTTGCTGAACTTCGACAAATATCGTCGCAGAGAGGCGGTTTGCCAATTAAAACAAAACAAAAAAACATTAGAGATATTATGGCCTAGACGCTTCATTAGCATAAAAAAGCATATGTCTAAAGTGTTCCCAGAAAGTTATTATGATGCAGCGTAAAAAGTAGGGAAAAGGGATGGAGTGAAATAAGGCACCCCCGAATCGATAAGCTGGGAAAACGTTCAGTTTCCACCTTGGCCCCTTCAACGGCCCATAACTTGAGCATGGTCGTAGCGTCTAATTCCTTTCCACTGTTGTGTATAACACCGAGCTTATGGCCAGTGATTTTTTACGTTTGGTTCACTGCTGCCTCAGACGCTTGTTAATCACGTTCGGTTGCTCGCCCTTCAGAATGTCATTCAGCTCCATGTGCAGTACACACATGCGTGGGACACTCTTCGCCCTTTTCCTCAGGTTTTTGTCATTTCTTGCACTGCCTTAGTTGTGGCTCTTCTGTTCGTTTTGAACATCACGCTTTGGGGATCGCGAACTTCCTTGATGAGAGATCGAGTCATCCGTGCGATACCACGGGGCCACGGCACCGCAGTTTCAATGCCTCGCTCAGCCGTCATGTTTTTACAGGTGCTGTTGTTGATTACCCTGGACGTGTTATCGGCTGTCCCTCTGGTACGGCCGGTCATCCCCCCTGCAAGTCAGTGGCATGTGGACGTGTCTGGCCATACGGACCTTGCAACTGCGGAACTCAGTTTGCCTTTGTGTTCGCCACATCTTCCGAGTTCACCGCCACGTTTGGACACTTCGCGGTTTGTCGTCCAGCAACAAGGGATCTACGTAAGCTGATTCAACCGCTCAAAAGCACGCTCTTTTCACCGATGCTTCGGGTCACGGCACCACAGCTTTGATGCCTCGCTCACCCGTCATATTTCTGCAGGTTAGTTACTACGATACCCAAGGTCAGCCTGAGAATGTTTGTTTTCTAGCGGTGTCGTGGCCATCCCATTTCTTGAAACGTGTGCGCGCGGCAGTGCTTTTAGAGCGCAGCTCTTAAGCGCCCGTTTCCAGGTTGAGCGGCGTCGGCGTCGGCATAACCTCGCGTTGCATTATGAGACGTTTCCCATTATGACGTCACACGTGACGTCACGAGGGTAACATTTTCCCGCTAAAGTTTCCGAAAAAATTTTCCGCTAAATTTCCTCGCTAAACCGAAAATAATTGATTAGATAACTTACAACAAGATTATGCGTACTCTTTACAAGCCGGGCGTATTTTTACAATGCTGGTTAAATCGTACATTAATGTAGAATATAACAATTTGTACACCTATTTGTTCTGATTAAAAACAAGCTTGATAGCAAAATGTATAAACTCAAAGCAACTTTCGCTTTGCATATATAATTATTTAAATGCAATTTAAGGATATGCAATTGAACAAACGTTGACTAGTGTACTTAGAGCTAGAGGTGGTCATGCATGGCCTGCGAAAGGACATGTAAGGCTGTAGTCAAATTACTGTTAACGTTGTGATGTTTTTGCCAAATGACAGATGCATTTATACATAGCTTGACTGCACAGTTAAGTACTCATGCGTCGCCAGCTTTGATACGAGTTTATATTTCTTCGTCACATTGATGATGCGTTTTATTATTATTATTATTATTATTATTATTATTATTATTATTATTATTATTATTATTATTATTATTATATTATTATTAATATTATTATTATATGTACCCCTCCTGCCTTAGCCTCACGGCTGGCAGAATCTATAAAAAAGAATTCCCTACTCTGACCGGGCATTTACCTGAAAATGTATGAAGTGGGTAAACAAAATGTATAAACTTCTCTTGAGCTTAAACCCTATTTTCTCAACAAACAGGTAAAAGACTAAGCGACTGACTTTGTACCTTGAGAAAACCTAACTCCAAAGAAAGATACAAAAAGTTTTAACTAGCACCCTCCCTTCCAATATCAAAATAAATCCATGAAAATAAGTCGCTGCCACAACAACTATATAACAGCGACGTAGAGCGTTTCTGCAACTGAAGCTCTCCGATCAATTCTGATCGGAAAGTTTCCCATTCGCCTTAAGATTCCGAACATAAACACAATAAAAGGAACACGATCCCAAAACAGGCACACATTCCCATACGTACGTGCAAGCATAAATGCACACACAAGCACGTACACGCCTGCACCGGCACACCAAAAAGTATACTGCAAGTGGAACCAAGATGGCGACACCTGGCTAGTGGATAAAGTAAAATATAAAAAAAGAACAATCATAGTCCTTGCATCCTAGCTGGAGAATCGACAAAAAAGCAAACTGGAAGCAGTCAAGCAAACTCGGGGCCGACACCGTTCGCAGAGAAAGAAGTCGGGAGCTCCCCGATCGCCCCTCCAGGCTCGGACTAAATAGCGCGAGCCGGCACCAGCTGGCAACCGTGGCGCATACCTCCCCTCCCCCATTTGCTCCTTTTTTCCTCCCTCTCTTTCTTCCTTCGATCTGACGCGCGTTAAAATATTGCTTACCGCCTTTTGTTTCAGCTTGCCGGTGCAGACGAGAAGTCGGGCACCCCTCCAACCCTCGTCTGTCGCATTCATCATCGGTGGGGCCAGCCAGCATCGCACAGCTGTGGGCTGGAACAGCCTCTCGTGCGAGGGGTTCGAACTCCCTCGTCGATTAGGAAGACTTCGAGTAACTGCGCGCGCTGTTAGTACATACATAGGCCTGCGCCTTACGGAGTCACAGACTTTTGTTTGCCGTTTCGCGTATGTGAACGTTCACACAGCTTCTCCTGTACGTTCGAACGTTCTCGTACCTTGTACAACTCCTGTCTCCTACGCGGTCTTCTGTTAGAGTGTATTTATACGTTTTATTATTGAGTACACCGTCCACTGACGTGTGAGTGTGAGTGAAAAAAGAAAGAAAGACACGTGTGTATGAAGTGTAATGAAAAAGAAAAATAAGATGTCGCTAAAGTTTGAGTATGCCTTTTTTGGGAGCCTTTAGATGGGAAGTCTTGAGATTTCAAGCTTGGGATTCAGTTTTTCAGGATATTTGCGGGTTGAACCATGGCACTTCTAATCGATTTTATAGTTGAAAGCTCAAAATAAACTGAAATTTAGATGAAAAAATGGCTTAACATATAGCCCAAGAAGCTAGAGCTTGGTCTTAAGCGAAACGTTAAAGGAATACCCATTTTGCATACAATTCAAGGAAATTTGCTTTCATTTATATGTTTCATCACGTTAACCACCGTTCATTTAATTTTCGAGATCGATTTATATTAATATTGTTTTGTGAACCTCGCTGTGCCGTAAGACAGAGAACAGCCGCTAGTCTAAAAGCTTGAAAGGAATCTCCGTGCGTTTCAATCCTCCAGGAAGATTAGAAAACTTAAATGAATAACCCCTACTTAAACGACTTTATGAGGCAATCGTATTTTATTTCTCAAAACAAATAAAGAACAGCGGGCTCGGAACATGTCCATAAGGCCGTTTCCAATCGACACAGTACGCGACAGTCGAACACGAGTCTCCAGTTTGTGTAGAACGAAGGCCCTTCCACTCGGAATCCACAACTGAAGTGGTTCTCGCTCTGAAATATGGTCCACTGAATCGGCGTTTAGTAGAGTATACTGCTCTCCTTACACTGTCATTTATAAGGAGAGCCCCTTCTACGCTCCCTGCGGCCGGTTTTTTGTTTCGGTCCGAGGTATTATTCGAAAGCCGGTCCATTCCTCGAAGATTAATCGTGTTCGGGGCATGGAAATCTCTTCAAAGGCACCGATATATTACCCGACTTAAGTCTGTTCGGTAGCACCATCTACAACGACTTTTTCATTTTCCTTAGCGGCCCTTGAACAGACGGCCTGCCGCCTAGTGAAGGCGCGCTCTGACGCAAAGGCGTGTCTCGAACTTCCCACATCATATTAGGGTGATATTTATTTTTGTTTATTGGTGATGCTCAGTTTTAGTGTTGGAAAACCCACGGGGTCCTTAGTTCTCAGGGGAAAAAAATAGGACTCTGTTTAAAAGCCATGTTGTATCGAGGCATGAACAATTAATTTTTTTGTTGCGTGAACTATTGACAAGCTTTTACTAGTAACTAAAGTGTGCTCAAAAGTGCTAAGTCGGGCAAAAACAAATTATTTTTTGTCTATGAGGTAATGTGGTGTTTTAGGATAAATAGCAGCTTATTTCACAGAAACCAGGAAACCGTCGTTTTATTGCTGCGAGACTACGCCGTTCTAAAATTATTCAGCGTTAAATTTAAGTTTCACAATCAAAATTGTTCCCCAAAAAGGGTAGTCCGTATTTTATTCATTCTACTTCACTCGTGCGCTTGACGAAGACTCGCACTGAAGAAGGCGCAACTCATGAACGCTTGATCTATCTGAGAAAACTAAACCTCTGTTTCTCTTATGCGGTGCAACAAAAGTAAACAAACGCTGTTTATGGAACGAACTCTTTTTCTCAAGTCACTGCCTTAAATGTTCTTTTTCTAAAAAAAGATAGTACTGTCCTGCATCTCATTCACCTTCTTCAAATGCGTCCGTTTCTCTCGGCGTGAACAGTTTTTTTTCCAACTACGAAACAAATCATTTCTGAAACCAGCGACTTCTTGTATTACAGTCTACTTCCTGTATCGTTGTCACTAACAGGGTGATAACGGTAGGACGTCTCTTTCCAATGCCAGGTGTCTAGAACGCGCTGGTTGCCTTCCACCGTGCATGGGCCGCGCGTGCAAGCTCGAGGTTCACCGGACGCCGGAATGTTACCGAAACTATTCTGCTCGCGCAGGAGGTGGGACAACCGAAAGACCTCACTGCCCTTCTCATTCTGTCAGTGACAATAGTCGGTGGCGCTTGTAAACAATTACTGGCAGCAGACAATACCAATACGAGATGAAGCAAAGACGTCCAAAACGAGTTTCCCGTTATCCGTGACACCGACAGCTCCTCGTTTGTCACAAAGAAGGGAACCATGCAAGCGCGCTGGCCTTCGCTTCGTGTCAACGGAAGGCCAGAATAAAATCGCTCGTCACCGTCGCTGAGGGCGCACGGCCGAAGGCAGCCGCGGTACATCCAACTAACTGGGAAGCACGCAGGCAGGCGTGAAGCAGGCGTCTCTAGTCCGCTTGTCACGAGCACCGGCAGAAAGCACGGGCTGCCGTCATGCCTCACGGAGGCGGTGTTGGCAAGCCTTTCCGGCAGCGGCCGAGAGCTTCGAACCCGGGTTCCTTCGTTTGGGAGCCTATTTTGAGTGCGTCTCCGACCGGTTCTCTGATGGAGCCCGTGCGCGGGTGACATGTCTTGCTGCTTGTCACAATGCTTCGCTTTCTCGCTAAGCATAACACGGCAAGTTTGTCACGCATCTCAGCTGAACAACCCCCGTTGAGACTGACTGATGCAGAGGTGCGGGGGATTGTTCGGAGGCCTGTTCGAACCTCTGCCGCCATACACTCTGCGCCGTGCTTATCGATAGTGCGCCGAACTTGAAATATTCTGCGACATTGTCTCCATTATGAGAATCCAAGCATAGCACGAGTGTTCCTCCACATTTTTAAGCGCAGTCGCGTTTCCAACTTTATTTTGAGAAAATAAATATCCTTTCAGTACGCGCATATCCGTCTCAACTGTAACCTAGACCATACGCCCGAGTTCGATAAATTGTAAGTAAGATATTAATAAACGAATAAAAATTATTGTGTAAGTCCTCGCCGGAAATCGATATCGTAATCGAGAGCCTCTAAAAGGGGTTATAAAGATGCTGTTTCAGAGGGAAGTAGAAAAAACCTCACCAGTTCGAGCCTCTAGGTTCCCTATTATCATCAGCTACTCGGAGGATAATGAGTGGCACTGTAATTTCACAGATTTCTTAGCGAAACGAGATATCGCACTTCATGTGTTACAAGTATAATGCCGTATCAATCATTATTTCTTCTTTTTTTATTGTCAAATTATGAAGTTGCTGACGGAAAGTTTCCTGATAAATGAAAATATACAGCTTACCAATATATTTTTTCTTCTTCGTCATCTCTGACGAACAACTACTTCAAAATGCTACTTAAGATATTCTAATTGGATGGGCACTGTATAGACTGACAGATACCTCAACGTAAAGATGTTCACTCAACAGTGGCTGGCCATTGGGAGGACGGCAGAAGGTGCAGAGAAAAAACACACGTTAGAAGAAAGATAAAAATTGTCAACAGCTAAAATCGAAAGGCTCAGATATTTAAACAACTCTGTTTCATTTCTTTCTTTCTTCTTCTTCTTGTTTTTTTCATCTTGCTGCAACGGTTGCGATGTGTTTAAACGTTGATGTATGTTCCCGTGAATGTCGAGCTCTAGGCAAACGGAGAGAAACATGGCGTGAAAAAAGGCTCGCATTACGCCTAAATTCGTTTTCCGCGCTACATTTTGTTTTCTTTTCGATCCATCGTGTTAAAGACGCTGAACAGGACGTGAAATATAACCGCCATCTTTCAGAAGTGCACATTACACTCAGGGCTTTTTGCCAAACAAGCTTCTTTAACTTTTTTGTTTGTTTTTGGAATGGGGGAGGACAGCGGGGGGGGGGGGGGGGGTGTCAGTATGGTGCGCGCCCAATTAAGTTAAAAACGGCTGTTCATTTGTTAAAAGCACCGCCCTTACAAAAATTATCAGTGAACTTGAATTGAGTTTCTAACGTGCTCTACGAGAATACATTAGAAACTCAATTGAAACTCACTGACACTTTTTGTAAGGGCTTACAACATATTGAAATAGGAGCTAAAACCCAGGCGAGCTAGTGAACAATCATAATTAAGAAGTAAAGAAACCCTGAGAGAACGAATAAAAGGGACATACACACCACCAAGTGTGTATGTCCCTTTTCTTTCCTTCTCTCAGGGTTTTATTTATTAAATATGCTTACCACATAGTTTGATTCAGCGACCCTGACACACAAGTCCCTTACAAGTTGAATTGCCGGGTGCATCGCATTTTATGCTCCCCTTCGTGTGAACAAGGTATGGTATTAAACAATTGGTGCAACACGTTTCCACGTGCTGTATTTGCCGGAGGAGAATATTTCATATGAGTACTTCAATCCCATCAATTCCAACTACTATATAAGGTATGATATCGGTATAAAATCTAAGAACAGCAATTGATAGGCACCACTGTAACGTCTAGATTTTTTTTTCCTTGGCGCTTCTATAGTTCCATAAAGAATGCATCGGCAGTGGCTCCGCAACTAAAGATGATCTGACCACCTCCAAAAGAAGACGAATAGCACAGCTTTCAACTTTACTAATCTTATCTCAATTCTCTAAAGATAGCTAAGGTTTAAAGAAAACAGCACCAAATAAACACGCGGACGAAGACTAAGACAGGACAAGGCGCTCCTGTCTCAGTCCGCATCGTTCGTGCGCTCATCCGGCTTTGTCTTTTTAAATATAAACCAACTGGCCCAAACAAGCTTTTTTCTAAAAAAAAGAGGCTTCTCATGAAGTGTGGAGATCCTGTGCTTGCGCTCTAGTTACCAATAGGAGATGACTCTGTTGAAAACACTAAAAAATTCAAGTGTGCAATTAGGAATTATCATTTTAAACAATCCCGTGTCTTTTTATATATTCAGCGTGCCCCCCTTCCCCCTACCCCCCCTCTCCCTCCTCCAAAAGAAAATACAGTGTTTGTTTATTTGTTCACTTGTAGCAAAATTAAACTACGTATCGCCGAGCGCTCATACTCCTCCCAACTGTAGAGCGGTTCGAACCAAATGCCAGAGCTTTCGCACTAACCGTTATCCTCTTCAAAAGTTATGGGGGATTTTCTGAAAATTTCGATCGGAAAATGGGGCACATCTTTGCCCGTTTTCGGTAACTGGTTCCGTAAAGATCCATGCATTTGAGAGCTCCTTCGGTCGCCATTTTCCCATTAAAACTTTTACGAAATCAGTTACAACTTTTCAGTAAAATAACTGTCAGAGCTGAAACTTTGGCATCTGAATCGGACCACTAGTGCTACAATTGGGCCGAGAATGAGCGGTCGGCAATGCGTAATTGTACCTTGTATTTGAAGAGGACACGTGCAACTATACAACACGATAATTTTATGACAAATTTTATCTTGATAATGATGTCCACACCCTTGGCACTATTGGGGTTTAGATAGGACAGTGACCTTAAAACTTCAGGGGCATACCGATACTGAGCGATACAAATATTTTTACACGATAGCTGTGCCACCATTACTTAAGCCAAACATATTTTAACAAAATATAATTTTTTTTTATCGGGACAGCGACGCTAATCGTCACTATTCGCGCCATTTAGTACAGCGATCCACCCTTTTCCCTACCTGCATGAGCGGGGAAGTACTGCAACCTTTAAGTGTTCCCCGTTAGCGGTGAAAAGAGAGAGAAAAAAAAGAACTCGGTCCTAAGCTGCTGCCTTTGAGCCGATTACCGATGCCAGGTTAAGCATTCAATTTTACGCGAGGGAAAGATGAATCTCTAAAGGTAGGAAATTAATGAAAAAATAAAAGATGGATATGGGAACGCGTTGCGAAGAAACTCGTCAACGCGAACGAAAGAGCTGAAGTGAGCATGAATGAGCTACTTTACGTAACGCGCAAAATTCTTGCGTCGAAACAAGTCCGGGTCCTTCCTTCTGATTCATGGACCCGCTTCATGGCACGCACTTTTTTGCTAAAAAGAGAATCGCTCTTCGCGGTTGTCCCTTGCATCCCCGTGGTTTTTGCCCGCTGGTGCCCGTGCCTTGGCATGTGGGAGACGCGTCCAGTCTATACGCTCGAGCACCGAACCACTTACGTCCACGGAGCGGGGCTTTCGCGAAATGGACCGGCACGTCATGAATTATAGTGGCAAATCTCGAGGGCAACCGGGCGCTGTTTTCTTCTCCGTGTCCTAAGCATTGCTCTTTCTCCCTTTCTCTTTATTGTTATATTTCTCTACTCGCTTTTTCTTGTTTCTTCTTTCTTTGCCTATCGCGTTTGTCGTTCACGTAAAAGAGCGTTTGCTACTGCCAGTGTCATCCTTCACAGGCACCTACCTGCCTGTGCCTCTCTCAATCTCTCTACGAATGTAGGCATGTATGCACAATCTCTCTTTCCCTATGATATTATTTTGTTTTATTTTCAACAGAGCACCCTTCCGTACCAAGCGGTGACAAAAACAAAAAGAAAACAGGAAACGCCACTTTTTCTGCGACACTTTCTCAATCATTTAATAAAGCGTGAGTAATACTACGAGGTGTGATCAAAAAGTTCCGGGACTGATTTTAAAGCGTAGAGAGAGCAGCAGTGTGGTGCGCGTGCAGCGGTCAAGGAAGATGACCATCGTGTCCCGTTGTACCAAGGGTGGCGCTCTGTGAACATTTGGAGCTGCTCTACGCGAGTTTTTGTGACCAGGTGCACGAGCACAATGGCGATTTCACCATACACTGCAAACCAGAGACACAGCGAACATCAATTATGCGTTTAACTTGGCAAATATAAAACGGAGGCCGTTGAAATGATTCAGCAGGCTTGTGTCAAAAAGCAGTGAATTACGCCGAAGTGTATTACGTGGCACTCTCGCTTCAGGAACGGCAGAACATCACTGGAAGACGAAGAGCGGTAGGGCAACCTTATCCGACCTCTCCTTGACTTCAGTGACGTTCTGCCATTCTCGAGAAGCGGGTGTCACTCGAAACATCTCGCACATCTCACTGCCTTTTGACATAAGCCTTTTAAACAATTTCACAGGTCTCTGCTTTGGATATGCCGAGTTTGACGTGAAATTGATGTTCGCTCTCTCTTTGGTTTGCAGACTATGGAACAATTGCCTCTATGCTCCTAGCATTTGGTCAAACAAACTCGTGTAGCGCAGCTCCAAACGTTCACAAAGCGACGCCCTTTGGTATAACGAGGCACGAGGGTTCCTTCCTCCGACTGCTGTGCGCGCATTATTGTGCTGCCCTCTCTTCTTATGCTACGAAATCAATCCCGGAACTTTTTGATCACACCTCGTATATGAAGATATAAATATACACACAGAAAAGTGAAGGCAGTGAATTTTGTTTTATATGTTTAAATATTTGTTTATAGAGTAAACATACCGATAATTACCTGGATGCGTTGAAAGATATCGCTGCTCTCATGGGGACTGAAGCGAAGTCGTCTTCGTTCCGTAAAACAATAATAAAGCCCTTCTGATGGCGCAATCGAGAGTGCTCGCTTTTAGATTGGCGAAAGAGCATACATAGCTAGAAAAACACAAAAGGCTAATGCAGTTCATTTAAGTTTTATCCAGGAGAAATCGATACTTGAATTCAGGGTGGAACAGAAAAGGGCGACTCAAAAGGTGACTTCGTTTTCTTTTCATTTATGTTTTCTTCAAGCTCGTCAGAAGCTCAGAATGACATGTCGACGAAATTTTCTAGAAGCCTCTATCGTCTGCCAGCATCGAACAAAATGCAAACTTTTTTATGTACGATTTTTTGTGAGCGTTATCAAGGCTCAATTTTATTTCTACCCTGCCATTTTCTTTTTTTTTAGTCAAAAGAAGCGAAATGATAAAAAGAAAACACTGCTCAAACCATCTAATCTTGTTGAAGCTCGTCGGAAAGTGCAATTTACGTCGTTTTCCCTAGAATCAACGTTCGAATCCATACGGAACAAAAACGATAAGGGGATTTTCTGCGTCTTTTAAAGACAGGCTCGATATGATCAACTATATTTCAGACCAAACATAGAGACTTGCGTTTTTAGAAAAAATGTTTCTGCATGTTCTTTGATCTGTGCACGATATGCGACCAAATTTTAACGGTTCAAAACTGCCTTTTCTAATTTTCGTACAATCTCAAAAACCTATACATTTGTGTCTGTTTTTTTTTGTAATCAACCTTTTTAATTTTTTTTTTGGGGGGAGGTGGGGCAAATGTTATTTTAAAACACCAATTAAAGACTCAGTGTGGATGGGCGGATAGCGGTTTGAATCGAATACCGCAGCGTCATTTTTAACTTCTACACTGCCATCGGTTTCCCCCGGCAATGTCAAGACTATAAACGTTGCAGTGCTATTTGATTATAGGTAGTTCCCGCGAGAAAACAGAACCGTGTTTTTCGGCCCCGTTAAATAAACTATGCATCACAGAAAGATCAAACTCCGTGAGAGTGTGAAGCTAGCGGTTGGGGATAGAAGGCGAAAGTTTAAGAAGATGGCGTTCTCTGGATTTAAAGGAAATTGAGAAAAACGATATTTCTCTATAAACCGATGTTCGCCTAAGCCTGATATCGTCAAAAGAAGAAATAATATTGTGAACGCTAGTGGGATTTATATATGTAAGATACACTTGCGAGCAAGAAAGGAAATATTGCTTTCTTTCTTGCTGACAAGTTTGGTTCACTGAAGTAGATGCTACAGGCGCCCACAATGTTGTTGTTTTTTTCGACGAAATTAGGCTTAGGTGATAGTCGGCTCAGAGAAAGTTTGTTGTTTTTCAATTATCTTTGGTCCAAGTAACGTCATGTCCTCAAACTTTCACATTCTATCCCAACCACTATCATCACATTCTCACGGTGTTTGATAATAATAATAGAATAATAGAATAGTTTTATTTCAGGCTTTCTTCCAACATACAATTTCCAGAGCCGTCTCACTTAAGCTCATGTGTGCTTGTGTGTGAGAACGGGCAGTCCAATTCTGTTATACGTAGGTTATTTACCCCGGCCGAAAAACAGTCATTTTTTTTCTCGGGAACTTCCTGTATAACAGCTTCAACCACCCCTAAAAGTTTGTACTAAAAGTTTATCTTCGATTGTTCAGAATAAAGTAAAATTAACACCTATCCCAAAGGTTCTCATCGTTGTGATTGTTGTTGCTTTTGCCTCGATAGCAATATCCGATTAGCATATAGTAGGCTATCCGACCGATTCAGAGTTCACTTCTGGCATGGCGGCTGCAACACGGCTCTGAATGGTGTTCTTTACACTTTGACGGTCGCCGCCGTACATGTACGGCGGTGATGAGACTATATCTGAAAGTGCCCGCCTAAAAGCGAAACTGCGCGCACCGCGGAAGGTGTTTCTACTGGTTATGTCATTGGCGAACTATAAACGCGGTATTCGTACCATGTTACGCTATGCTGGACAATTAATCGTTTTCAAATCAGACACTCCGCGCACATGAGGCTCACTTCGCATATCGGCCGTTCTGGCGGTATTGCCATTGGGAGCACTGGCTCTTCCGATTCAGACTTCGAACACTTTTCGCAATTAAATTCAAAGGGTGAGAGCTCATCATTTAACGGAGAAGCTCTGTAAAGTACCTCCGGTTAGGAATCTGAAGCTGCTGGTATGTGATAGAAGCGGACGATTCAAAATAAAACCGAATGGAAGAAAGGTGACCACTTTCCACCTTCAATATTTTCATTTTATGTTTCTAAACCAAACAGCTTGCACGCAAGCACTGTACGCGCTCACGCTCGACAATTAAGGAAAAACCTGCGCATTGACTTTTTTTTAATACTTTTCTTTTGGAAACAAAAAGCCGACTACGTGAAAACATCATTCGGGGGGAAAAAATAGACCGTCAAAAAGCTAGGCTTATACTCGCGCTTTCGTGCGACGTAGTTGCCCCGTGCGAATTATGAGTGAACTCATCCAAAAGGACGTCGCGACACGGGGCCAGCATGTTGACTGCGGCAAGAAGTACTACAATAGGAGCGAAGGTACTGTGTGTTCGTAGGTTTGAACTGGGCCGTCATCAGAAGCTTGTACATATTTTCCGCACACAATAAGAAACTCGGTGAAACAAATGGGAGGCTACAAATCCGGAGGCTATCATGTGAGGCCGCGTTCCTTACATGGCGAACTGCGTGGTCTGCGTGAAAACCCAAGTTATCCTTCAAATTAAGGAAAATCTTTTAATTTTTTGTACGAAACGTTCTCGTGACCAGTATCAAGTCCCGAATTGGCTCTTAACACCGAATCGGTCAGAAATAGTTCCGTTGTGAGATTTATTTTCTTGTTTGTCGAATAAGACATGGCAAACAAAAAATCGGTTGAACTGTTGTGCCCCTGTAAATTGACCATATCAAATCATTCATTCAATCCGCTTTAGCTAAGCGAATGTTGGAGATAGAGGTGAGTGCAGTGTAGGTTAGCAGCCATCATGACGAGTGGAAAGCTTTGTTGCGAGTAGTTTCTCTTGACCTTTTTACGTATAGAACGCTACGAGAGGAGGGGGAGGACTAAAACTAGATTTTGGGCCTTCTTAATTGGTAATTGAGACGAAACTTAACCTTTTTCAAGTTACCTGTACCGCAAAATTGGGCTGTTTTTGCATAGCGATACCGCAGGTTACTATAGGCACAGCAACGCTCCTTGCGTGCACAAAGAGAATGCCTTGAAAGCGCAGCGCGAGCTTATGGTTGCAATTTCGCTATGTACGGAAAAGCTATGCCAAAACTGCCTATTAAGGCGCGAACACAGTGGTGAGTGCTGAAAAATGTTAGTTATCTCTCAGGCACGCTCTCAAATGATAAAATTCAGCTACAGAATACCTTGAAGATGTTTTGTCACGAGTGGAATATTATTTTAATTAGAGTCTAGCAGCTCTTATCAATATCTGCAGAGTCGTGCTTCTGTGCCTCTCCAGTGGTAAGATCCCGGATTCCCACCGCTTCACTGATGTTTGACGTGCTACGAGAAGACAATTCGGGTACAGAGAGTGGACTGTGTCGACAACCCGATTTCTCGTCGTTACCAATTTCATGCAGCGAGCACGCAGACATGGCATCTTTCCAAATAGTGCTGTTGAAACAGAACTTGCATTTCTTTTGTTTATTCGAACGTAATTCGAAGCTCTCAACTCAAGGAAGTCCTTCAGCTCACGTGACATTGCGAAGCACGTTTCCTCTTGTGCTTTGTTTTAGGCCAGCCCTCTCAGCTTAGCTGTTATCTTCAAAGAAAAGAGTATTTTTTCAGTATAGTGTGGATTATGGGAACGCTACAGAACAACACACGACAAAACAGCACGCGACAAAACAGCACGATCAAAACAGCACGCGTCAAAACAGCACAGCGTCAAAACAGCCCAATGACAAAACAGCACGCGTAAAAATAGCACGGGACAAGACAGCACAGCGTCAAAATGGCACAGCGACAGAAGAGCACGTGCCAGAACAGCACGGCGTTAGAACAGCACAGCCTAGGGTGCCTCAATGTCCTAGTGCAGCCAGAAAACAGCGAGCCTCAATGCTGTTGCCATACAGCATGGGCTGAGCACACAGTTGCCACACACGCTTTCTGGTTTTTCTTTTAACAACTAACGACAACACATTGCCGTGTGACTGATTCATTTATTGTAGACGACATCACCAGCAAACGTGCGCGTCAAAATTAGCAAGAGTGCTCGAGAAATATCCAGAATACGCACCAGCGGTGGCTTCGGTATTGCCGGGGAGCCTTCATGTGCGCATCGAGTGTACTCCTCACTCCGAACTTTATCCCTAGAGAACGGGTTCGACAAATTGGCCGTCGACGAGTTGGCTTTTGACGAATTGGACTAGACCCTCCATTCCTTTACAGTGCCTACTTTGAGACAAACATTTTTAATTCCATACGTTACATTTAGCGTTCAGCGGTTTCGGCTTAAACCGAAAAAGTAAAAGTACGCCGAATTCATTTTTCCAAATTTGGTTCTAACTGAAAAGGGCAGTATTATCGTGTTTTCGAGGGCGTTTGGAGGGGTGGGTGCGGAGGGGAGGGGGGGAGGATGGATGTAACTTATTACTGACCGTATGGCCACTTCCTTTCGCAGTTTTCAGCTTGCCTCCGAGATTGGTTTAACTTTCAAAAAAAGGTCCGGAAAAGCAGGGGTTTTCAGGACGAAATCTGAGTTTTTCGCCCGATAGGGATTTGTGTGCAAAATTCTTTGTTCAATTGAAAGAGTTTAATCGTGAACTGAACAATGAAAATCAAGGGCGTCCGTAATTGCCGCAAACTTTTTAACACCCCTAGCTTCCGTCTACTAGGAGGGCATAAATACGATTGTTTGATTGTCGTTTCTGTGGTCGGCGCGAATTTACCACCTCTCGCAGTCGTGAAAATGGGGGAAGAACGCACTGAGTACAATGCTTTCGAATTTCTGGATTTTGATATTGGCCTCTCCAACCGAAGTGGAAGTGAAGCTCATGTTCGTCTTGTGTACAAACGCGAGCACACGACGATAATGTAAGGTCATGATAGGGCCCCAGTGCTTCTTGCAGAACAGGTCACGTCGGCTGCCACAGACAGCAACAAATAAGAAAGCCAGTACATTGGTTACTCACTATACATTTTAAACAAACTCTTTTAAATATTGCATTTTCGTCAGTATACTGGTTTTCGTCCCTAAACCGAAAGGAACCGAGAGTTTATGAGTCTACAAATATTCACCGCAATAAACCGAAAACTTCTGTTAGGAATAAAAATTGAAAAAAAAAATACGCCGAATTTTAAAATACTAAAAACTGAGGGCGCCAAATTATATTGTCAATGTCCTGTTTTGACGCTGTGCTGTCTTGTCGCGGTGTTGTTTTGACGCCGTTCTCTTCTGTCGCTGTGCCCTTTTCACGCTGTGCTGTTTTGTCGCTGTGCTGTTTTAACGCTGTGCTGTTTTGGCGTCGTGCTGTTTTGGCACATGCTCTTTTGTCGCTGTACCGTTTTGACTTTGTGCTGTTTGGTTGTTTGTTATTTTGACGCGTGCTGTTTTGTCGCCGTACTATTTTGACGCTGTGCTGTTTTGACGCTGTGCTGTTTTGACCGTGCTCTTTTGTCGCGTGTTGTTCTGTCGTGTGCTGTTCTGTCATGGTGCCGTGGATTATACGCCTTTAATACTTTGGTGACTTGCGACTAGTTCGACGCCAGCTAAGAAAAAACTAAATTAACGGTGTCTTTTAAGGAATAAAGATAGCTCGATCCTCATACAGGCGGGATGTTATTCTTTTATTATCCTGCTCACCTCGTGTGTCATAAAATCAAAATCCCAGCAAGTTTATCAAAATCACAGATATTACCGAAGGATTATAAGTTACGTGCAGGGGTTTCGTTCATATAAAACAAACAACATAACAATCTTACTATAGTAATTAAGCTGTTGATTCTTATAGTGTACTCTTTCCAGATTCCACCGATACGATGTTACGAAACGGGACTAGAACATCTTACAAATTGAAATGGCTGAATTTACAACTGCCTAAACAAAGGTTGAAAAACGTCCCCCCCTCTCTTTTTTTATGCACATGATAATCATAATGGTGAGTTTTTGTATTGCGTATACGAGCGAACGCAAGCACTGGGCCTTTGCGTTAGCGTTGCGTCTTCCACACGGCGCGTGCGCAAGGCCCGAACTGCGTCTTGGATTGACACAAAAATGTCAGCGCGCTTGCGCAGCGTGGAGTACGCTAACGCAAAACCACAGCGCTTGCGTTTGTCTCATACGCAATACTAAAACTCTATATCAGAGAGTTTTAGAATAGCGTAAAGACCCTTCCGTTATCACCACGTATACGGCGCACGCAAGCTCTCAGCGGAACGCTGCGGAGCGCATCAGAGTATAGGAGAAGGGAATCAAACCAGTAACTTACGTACAGCGCAAAACGAAAGCTTATGCAAGCATGACGAAAAAAATCCCTGGAGAAGGGGAACAAAGGACACGCTCCACTGAAAATGGAGAGGTCCCGGGTTCGATACCCGGACCAGGCGGATTTTTTCGGTCGCGCACCAGTCACCTAGCTGTGTTTGGATATTTGTGTTTGTCCTTTGTCCCCTTTGTTCCCCTTCTCCATGAATTATTTTCAGCATTCTTGTCCAGCTCGCTGGCACCTTTGAAATCAATTGCATTATAATCATCACCTTAAAATGCAAGCCTTTCACCCTTGTTGGTGTTAGAATGGTGGCAGCTGATAAAACCTGTCTGCTCTACTGACGTCTAACCTTTGGTTAGCTCATTTGGTAGAGCACTCCACTGGAAATGAAGAGGTCCCGGGTTCGATGCCCGGACCAGGCGGATTTTTCGGTCACGCACCGGTCGCCTAGTAGTGTTTGGAGATTTGTGTTTGTCCTTTGTCCCCTTTGTTCCCCTTCTCCATGAATTATTTTCATCATTCTTGTCCAGCTCGCTGGCACCTCTTGAAATTAATTGCATTATAATCATCACCTTAAAATGCAAGCCTTTCACCCTTTTTGGTGTTAGAATGGTGGCAGCTGATAAAACCTGTCTGCTCTACTGACGTCTAACCTTTGGTTAGCTCATTTGGTAGAGCACTCCACTGGAAATGAAGAGGTCCCGGGTTTGATACCTGGACCAGGCGGCTTTTTCGGTCGCGCACCGGTCGCCTAGCTGTGTTTGGAGATTTGTGTTTGTCCTTTGTCCCTCTTGTTCCCCTTCTCCAGGGATTATTTTCGTCATTCTTGTCCAGCTCGCTTGCACCTTTGCAATTAATTGCATTATAATCATAAATACGCAAGCAGTTACAGCGTCATCTAAACGTGCCCACACAAGCTGCTCCAGCACTCCATAACTGATATTCAGTCAGCCCATCCGAGTCTCGCGCTGTACCACGCGCGACGAGAGCAACGAAATTTATAGACGCATTGCAGCAGGTGTGCATGGGCGCCGCCTTAACCGACTTTCAGATTGCGTTGCCTGTTATTTTGATCACTTCGCCTCTATTATTACTCCGGCAGAACAGGTTATTGACATTTTAGATTCGACTCTATCCTGCTTCCAGCATGGGCCTTTTTAAATGCTCGTCGAACCCCGCTTCAGTGACTTGGTATCTCGGGAAGACAAGAGAAAATCAGCAGTGGCGGCTGTAATCTGATGCATGTGCAAAGCGTCTGCACACGCGGAGGGCTGCTGCGTACGTACGCGAAACTCAGTGACGCGCGTACGTACGCATTGCTCGCTGTGCTGCGTACGTGCGGGGCACGCGCAGTAGGGAGCACGCGAAGCTAACGTAAACGCACAGTGCTTGCGTTTACTCCTTTAAGCAATACTTAGAACTCTCTGATGGCTTTGTGCGAACCACATGTTTTTTTTGTTTTTTACATACGAAACGCCCCTGCAGTGTATTAGAAAAAGATTGAATGTAGTCATGATGATACCGCAGTGTTACTGCTCATTGTGTTTTTTTTAAATGTAGTTATGCAGCATTGTTATTGCGCATGGCTATTGATTAAATGTATGTAATGTTGTCAAGCAGTGTTTCCTTCTGAGTATTTTTATCTATTTTTGTTATTTTGCGGTGAGTTGTTTTGCCCGTGGCCTTGTTAGTGTCGTGTTCTATGTTTATGGATATTGACTCTGACCCATTTGTGCCTGTTTTATCTGGGGCACAGCTCATAAACCTGTGTTGTTTTTTCATCAACGGCACGTTAAGATACTATTTTTTGTATTATTGCAAATCCACTCGGCTAGGGCTTGCAAAAACCAGAGGTATATTGTAACTAAATCAAACACAACAAATACGCAGGTATCGATTTGCGTTGCGTACGGTGTGTCTTGAGAACTCACCTACGATGTTAAATAATCATTCCATGTTAGGTGCGTTTCTTTTTGCTCAAAACTGGAGGCATTTCTTTGTTAAAGAGATCTAACATATTGTATAATCAAGACTAACTTAATCGGTCAGACTAGTTTCAGCTTACCGACGCCCACCGGAAGCGGGGTGCAACATCAGCCGTCAGAGTTGAAGAGAAGGCAAAGCCTCCCTATCCAACTCACCTAGCCCATACCGGCGGGGT
>JAZHYW010024973.1:0-11822 GCA_037355805.1 Ixodes ricinus | reverse complement strand
CCCTTCGATTTCCGTCGGACAACACGCAATATCCCGACGTGGTCATCAGCATAATTGTATGCCGGCACGTCAGATAGCGGTTGTCCCCGCCGGACCCCGCGTTTTTGTCCCCGCGATCTGAGTGTGCGATCTCCATTCCACGCGAGTTGGTCCTGCCTGTACTATATTGCATCGTGAAATATGATTTTGCTGCTTTCGCGATCTGCGGTATTTGTTCCAGTAACATACGAGTTTGTAGCCGGATTCCTGCCTTTCTGTCTGCAATCTGCGCGTGCTGGGATATCGCGTTCCTGCTGACAGGCAAGTTTGTTGCGGTTCCCCGCGTGTTTATCGCATCGTGAAACGCGGTTTGCAGTGTCCGCGTTCTGCGGTATCAGTTTCCACGTCACGTGGTTGCCAGCCGATTTTTGATAAAGTTTTGCTGTAAACGTCCTCGAGATAGCTCACCCCATGTTTTTCACCATTTATCTCTTCATTTTGGGTGGCATTCTTTCGGAACTTTACGGTAATCTGGGATGCGGCAAAGCCGACCTTTTGTCAAACTTATCTAAAGATTCGGAAAAAATGCATTGTTTGCCAGATTTAATGTTTATTTAGTTTTTTCTGGCAAAAAAACATCTTTTTTTCTTAAATGCAACATGTAATGCATATTGACACAGTTATTACTAAATAAGGTGATATTCTACAAGATGATTGCATCAATGCATTTTTGTGTGTTTACTGTTCGCAATTTTACTGTGACTTCGCAGAAGTGGCATAATATTGAGGTTGGGTAGTAGTAGGTGCAGTCACGATTCACGCTATGAGAGTTTAGGTTTTGAGGCCTCATCACCTTGCAAGCTTGCAAGTGTGCTGTACATCGTTAAAATAAAGGCAGTAACACTGCATTCTTACTTTCTCTGGGAGTCACCGTTCCGTGTGCGAAAACAAATGCTACGGTTGAGCCTTCACCAGAAGAGAGAACAATGTTGCAAATATGCATGTTTTTCAATTTGAGTCACTTGAAGTGAGCTTTTGCATCGAAAGTGTGTCCCATGTTTGCAACATCTCGTTTTTAACCTTTAAAATGCCAGTTTCTGGTGTCGGGAAGACACGCGGACGTTTGGAAAGAGGAAGAGTTAGGAATGTCGGATGTGCTATGTCGAGCACAATAGTTCTTTGTTTAGTATTATGCAGATACATGAAAACTGCTAAAGAATGCTAATTAAACGCAATATTTTGTTTTGGCACAAACCACTCTTGAGCCGAATAAGGTTATTATAATTGCGACGAGTGCTTTAAAGTAATTGTCAGTCAATGTTTCAACTACCTTGTTGCATCACTGGAAAAGTCAAATGAAAATCGCGTCATCCAGTATGTACCGATCATTTGTCACTTGTGTAGTGAATTACGTAAACTACTGGTTGATCTTCTGTTCTTGAGGCAGAAAATATTGAAGAGAACCACACTTGGCAAAGGTTCACAGAAGCACAGTTACCGTGTGCGCTACTGCACCCTCGCCAGTAACCGCTGGTTATACTACACTCGCACGATAGAAACCGGACGGCGTCCATTTTGCAATCCATGGCCTCATTGCATTCTCGCACGTGCGCAGACGTTTTGCCGAGATCTTTGACGAACTTTCCTTCGAAAGTTCTGCATGTGCCGAACTTTGTTGAATCTGAAGTTCGGCAGGTTCGGTTCCATCACTAGTTACAGAGTGCAGCTCTTAGGTGCCCGTTCCGGCAGAGCGGCGTCACCGTCAGCGTAACCGCGCGTTGCATTGTGGGGCGTTTCCATAAGGACGTCACTCCAGACGTCATGTGTGACATCACGAAGGTCACAAGTGACGTCACTTAGTGAAAATATTTCTCCGGAAAACTTCTCCACTAAATTTAGCGAAAAATTCCCCGCTAAAGATAGCGGGAAAGAATTGCCTGCTGATTTTGGCGGAAAAATTTTCTGCTAAATTTAGCATGGGAATTTTGAAAAATTATCCCACAATTTCCTAATAAATTCCCTCACGTACCCTCCCCTCCTCCTCCTCAAGAGCTGCGCTCTAATTCGGCAATACAGAGAATTGTTAACGTCTTTCATTTTTCATGCCATATTTCAATGTATAAGACCTTTTTTCAATTTCGGCGGTGCATCTTGTACACGGATGCGCCTTATATACTAATGTTTACTTGGAAACTTCCTAAAAGTGAGGTGCATCTTATACACAGGTGCGTTTTATGCACACATACGGTACTTCAAAATAGTTCTGAAAGAGAGTTCTAAGACCGTCTTGTTTTCTTTCTTGAAGAGGAGCCGGTTTAACGTTGGTTCCGAGAAAACGCGTTCCGTGGTGTGGGTACCAGGTAAGTAGAATGGATTCTACCCCAAAACTCAAACACTTCCCTTTATAATTTTTGTTTTGTCTTAAAAAAAAAAAAAGATATGGTGGCTTTTGTTTATAACTGGAAATTATCTTTGATCTATATTCGACATTTGATGGTGTACTTTAGTGCAACTTTTGTTTTTTTTGGAGTTCAGGCTAGACCACCGTGTAAACGTTGGACACTTATGCTGTCAGTGACGTCCAGTATAAGATATTAAAGTTTGTTTGCCTTCGAACAGTTGTAGTGTCATGGACACGAAAAATGATGCAGTGCTCTCTTATAGGTTGGTGAGATTTGAGCAGAACTCTTCTAGTAAACATTCTGTTTCCCATTTAAAATTTTATCTATCGCATCGACACCCTCTTGGGCGTGTCTGTGACAGCCTGGGGTGTACCAAAAAGCTGAAAAAGAGATTGGAAAAAGCAGACCAAAGTTTTGTAAATATATCTAAGGAGACATTTATTTAAACTTTCAGAACAAAATAAATGTGGTACTCTAAACACTGAGTCTTAAAGGTTTGGATGATCAAAATCAAATAAACATGGCGAGTGTCCGTAGTATGTACAGTTTTTTGCACACATGTTATGGTCTGGATCCAAAGACATTGAAAGAGTATGACACACAGTTTTGCACACACCGAAGGGAGGGCGGCAGCGCGCCGCGCAGTCTCGGACCCGCGGCACAGCTGGGCAGACAACAGACATCTCGAGCAGAAAGGCAGCGGGAGCAACTCTGGCGAGACAAGCACGAGGAAACGAAAGATGCACAACGAAACAATGCTGCCTTTGTCCCACGAACACGGGTAACCAACAAACGCTCAAGCACAACGGCTCTACAAACGTGCCGCACCGCACAAACAAAACAACCTTGCAAAACCTTCTTTTCTTTCACACCATGCACTGTGTGGTAGTATTCACTTGCATCGAGCGGAAAAAAGGTGCAATGGCACCTCCACGAAATCTGCTGCCACCAAGTTGCTTGGCTGGCACGTTCTGCGGCGGCCGCCCGCGCTTTGCCTTGACCTTTGTCGCTTCATTTTTCTTCTCTTCCCGTGAAATAAGGCATGAGGGTTACACCGGCCTAATGCACTCGTCAACCAAACTTATCGGACCGTCTCCTCGTTCAGGCACCATGCGACTGCCGTTTCCAGGATCCCAGCCAGCGCCGAGAACCGAGCGCCAAGAGTCGTTACGTGACCTCTGGGACGTCTCGTTTCCGTTTCAACTTGTATGGCCCGTTTTAAGCGACGAAGCGGCTTGCCAAACAGTGCCAGTATGATGAGAATGCAAACAATTTTTAGGTCGGTCGCCAGGATATTGAGCGTGCTTTCGATTCCAAGATTTTTCTCTTTGAAGGTTTGGGAAGCAGTCGCCTGGGGGTTTGAACTAGGATCTCGGCCTAAAGCCGCCACCTACGCTTGAGCACTGAAACTGTAAAAATTGCATATATTTGGCATGCATTTTTAAAATTTTTTTTATTAAGACAATTCTGAGACTGTTGTTTAGATTGCTGCTTGAACCGGTAAACGTGTCATGGGACTGCATATAACCGCTCGATAATATGTACAGGGCAGGGAGTCGGCGATGAGTACATACATGTACTATGTGCAAGTCTAAGTACATAACTCTGCTGTGACTGGATTTACTCAAAGTACCACTGGGCTTTGTCTTCTACTTTAGCATCATTCTTTTGGTTTCTCATCCTCCTCGGTAATAATTTACGGCTCGTCTCCTTTTCTTTCTTTTTTTACATAATTTACATGCAATTTGTCTGTTTTCGTGAATACTACACAAAACAGTGTATTTACATTATGAACATTCATTGTAGATAGATATATAATGTAATGTAGAGATACAAAAAATGTTCTTTTTTTCCTCTCTCTCTCTCTCAGTACGCAAGGAAAATATATAAAAAAACTTGTCTCATTATGACTGAACGTCCATGTATACAGCATGTACGTAAAATATTTGCTCCAACAACATCAATATTCTCGTTATTTACACAAATGTAGCACAGTGCCATTCCCTTAACAAATCCACTTCCTGCTTTAACCTTTTCAAGGCACCGTGTTTTTTTCTCGCTTGCTCTCATCAGAGCTGAAGCTACCTTTTTGACTTTCGGTTTTCTCGTTCACCCGTTCTGGCATCCAACGTTCTTTAACCTCCTTCAACTGGAGAGCGACAACGCAATACAACGACGTAAACTGCATCTTTGTCTTTTCTTTGTCTTGCCGCACTTCGCTAATGGCTCTAGCCCCGCGGGTGCCCACTCCAAAGCTATTGTCGCGATTGTCCTATTCTTAATGGAGTGCCACAACAAATAACTCACAGTCAGAGAAGCACGACAACATTCTTGCACGTGATGTGAAACGCCAAGCGTGCGGGCATTTGCCTTAACTTTCAGATTTGGCTAGAATGCACACTGGTCTGGATCAACAAGGCGTCTCAGCTTGATTTTTGTCACAGCTACCTTTTAAATTTATGCAAGAGCTTGTTTGGTGTTGTATTCAGCGGGATGCTTGACTTTTAACTTGAATCCTTTACCGTTGCAAGATGCAAAATTGATGGCTTGGGATGCAAACACTAGCTGAAGTGGCAATTAGTCTTAGCAATTGCATATTTTTTAGGTTGTTTGCATATACTATTATGCTAAAGGACTTTTAGACTCACTCACAGAAGAAAGAGTTTGAAATTTTAGTATGTGAGCGGAAAAGGTGAATGTTGTGTGTGTGATCTGATCTGTCCCACGAGTTTGGCTTTGCAGCCTCATATTTAACAGCGTTTAATCGGCGACAACTTGATAAATTTACAGTTATGGTTCAGAAACTGTGCTCCTTGTTTTTGAAAGAATGAGTGGGATTCATTTGGATGCCCTACAATAAGAAAAGAAAGGCAATAACTTGCATTTAAGACACTCGAATATTGCAATCGGAGAACGGAACAGCGTACCATTACGTCTGCATGTCTCATCTGCTCATCAAGTTAGCACAGATGCACTGCATTCTACGGGGAAGGGCGAGTAGGGAAGCGTGCCGTCTTCGCCAGCCTCTTTCATGCGCCGTCTCCCAACTCGCGCTTCGGGGCGCCGCTGAACCCAACAAACCTGGCACCGGTCAATTTCATCCTTTTCAAGAGCTTCAGCCTTCCACTTTTATGTACAAACAGAGGCACAGGACACACATGACACGCACGCGGAAATCCTTCTGCTTTGAGACCACTGGTGAGAGTGCGGCGCTCAGGACGCGCCGGAGATTCACATTCTGTTCGCCCGAAGATTGGCTACAGCTGCCGGGCTTCAATCTGCTGCGCTTGCGTTTGAGTACGGTAGCCGCGCTTGTCCGCTAGAGCGTGTGGTCATTCAACCAACAAACAATCGACGTACATTGTCTCTCGGAGCTTGGCTTACTCCACACCCGTCGCAACACCCGTTGCAGAGTTACACTGTTCGTCACACTGGTCAGCACATTAGTTAGCACCAGCTTTTATTCTCGTCGTTTGCCTGGACTTTGGGCAAAGCCACTCTAATGAAGGGTTGACGAGCAGCAGCTTCGTCAGAAGCGTAGCTTGGCTGCTATCTGGTTCCCGATTTGGTTAACAGCTGAAATCTGTTTTGGTTAGATGGCAGGCGCAGGATGATCTTTAATTAAAAGATGGGGATAACTCCTGGGGCTCTAAGTTCGACAGTCGATGAGAAAGTCAACGAGATTGCCGACCGCCGCGATTGGCTAGCACCGTGCTTGACCTTGGTGTTGGCCAATCGCAGAGCGCGGTGCTAGCGAGTCAGTGGTTGGTGACGTTGCCGACTTTCTCGCCGAGCGTCCAACCATGGTGTGAAATTAAGTTCTCCACTGGGTTCTGCCGTTGCTTTTGGGTGTTGTTGTGTCTGTCGTGAGAGTCGTTTGGCATCGTGTGTGTGGACAGAATCTTTGACATAGATTAGTTTAATGCAAAAGTGCATCCTGATTAGTGTAATAGCAAGCCCATGGCTTGTTTTGTTGATATCATAATTATTCTAAACCATGCCAATGTTCCTTATTCGTTTTGATTGTTCAGCAGGCCTCTTAAAAATAATTCCAAGCTGCTCGAGAAAATTATTGAGCGAAAACAAGGAATGGCAGATATTTTAATAAATTTTGTCACCTAGTCTGCTTCGAGGAGCGTTCGTTGCCCACCTTTGAAACGTGAACTACTGGCGTAATTAATGTGACGCGACGATATAAAATTGATTAATTTTGTATTTGGTCAGATTCTTTTCGAGTCTTGTTCCACGTCGGTCGAAGTCCTCTCCGGATTGATGAATATACCGAGAACTTGTTCGCAAAGGGCAGACGTGACGTGTTGATCAGCGCATTGAGCGGCTTCTTTGTTGTTCTGAAACGTTAGTGTGGGTTCTAGCAAGCCAAGCTGCTGGAGAGGATGCGATGATGGCAAGTTTCTGCTCTTATTATTTGAGGCAGAATGAGAATTGAGAGTGGCATGGGATGGAACGATGCTGACCGAAAAAATAAAATAACGGATGGCTTTTCTGTGGCACGGGCTGAGCATGAACAATGGCCGGAGGTGCGTGGGTACCGAACATTGCAAGAGATCAGACACGAAAGTGGATGTGCCGCGTACGCGAGAAGACGATTCTAAGAAAGGAATATTAAATTTAACCCCTGGGAGGTCTTCAACGTCCCCGTTCCAAATTCTATAGTTTTTTACACTCGTAATGTTTCGGATGTGCACGCGCCTCCGAAAACAATTCACCATGCAAGGTCGTTTTAAATGCGAATGGTTCCGCAAAATAATGTAAGAAGTACGGGTGTTACACATACTCAATACGCCGCCGAGCGGAATAAAATGTAGACGTAATTATGTATGGAGGAGAAAATGCAGCCCGAGTAACTGCAAGACGGACAAATGAGAGAAATGGGTGTAAATAACATGTCGTGGAGGACAAAAAATAACGCCAACTTAAAAACGCTCTTATTTACAGCGATACAGGCTGCTCGGAGGTGGTGCGGCAGCTCCCTCTCCTGGGAGCCTCGGGGGGGGGGGGGGGAAGGGGGAACAAAGTGTACCAATGCAACAACAACCCGCTCGACTTTCGTCGCACTGTGACAACTTATTGCACCAATCGTGTGTACCGGGGAATAAGGAAGTTCTGGGTCTCATTCGAACGGATATTTCGGAAGTGGTGACTTAAGCTATCTCGTTGCTAAACTAGCCCCGACTGCTGTCCCAACGAGGGCACGCGGTGCTCTTCCCAAAATTCCGCGTCGACAGCGAGCAGCCCGTGCGGCAGACGGAAATGGGGCACGCCCACACACAACAAGCGAATGTATAGACAAAGAAAGATGTGAGGATGAGCAAAAGAGGTGTGTGTGTGTGTGTGTGAAAGGGGTTGTCGCGCAACTTGCGGAGCAAGCTGAGCGGTTGCCAGCCCGGGGTGCCTCAGTCGACGTAGCGGCTGCAGGCGCTTCTTCCACTTGCACTGGGTGCACCACATGTCTTTGTTCTCCATGCCGTGGATCTTGCGGCACTTGCGGCTCTCGGAGCGCACGCGCCGGTGCAAGGGAGAAGCTCTTGGGGGACGCCGACAGCGTCTTGGGGCTCAGGCGCATGAACTTTTGAGGCGAGACCTGCGGAAGCAGACGGGAGAATTTGCAATGCGGCGCGCGGTAATCTGTCATAGAACGATGCACGTCACTTTAGTTTCCATTCTACTTGCAAGGAACCGGATATCTCCCGTTCGTGTGTTGGACCGAAGAACTCTCGGAATGTGACCCATGTTAATCTATACATGCCGCTTGGTTCCTACCGTATTTGCTCGAGTAATAGCTGCGCCGTTTTAAACAAGGCCTCTGGGTCTGCTTTTCTGCAGAGCACGGCGATGGTGAATTGGCGTCACAGGCAAAAAAATGGCAGCGATTTATGGGACAGAGATGACGTCTTCGAGCGAAAATGCTATCTGCTTGGATCGCATTTTTACGGAGAATTACGTTCTTGGCCCTAGTTAATCGCTACCTTTTTTATGCAGAATGCGACGATTGGCTTTTTGCGTGTTCTGCAGGAAAGTAGATGCAACGACCTCGTTCATGGAGCTGTTACTTCAGCAAATATGGTATCTATGTGCAAGGAACCAGCGATCTCTTATTAGGTCTATTCACACGATGCATCTTGTTGGCGAATCTTGTGTCGCGAAACTAGGTTTCAAGTAACAAATTTCCCGTCTGAACGCGACCAAAAAGTGGACGCGCCTCGAAAAAAGTGGCGCGTCTTCCTCGCTTTGGAGCAATTTTTCCGCTGAAACCTCGGCGAGGCCTGTCAATCATCCGAAGGAGAAACGCAGACGCGGCCTATGGCCGCTCGACTTCGTTATGACGTCTGACCTTCGAGGAGGAGTGAGCTTTGGAGGAGTCTGATTTTTGGCCGATTCCGTATCTGAGCCAAAGCCGAAAGAAAACAAACAAACATGGCGAGTGACAAGCGGAGAAGCGGTGCGCACGGGCGATCAGTCTTGGTCGTACTCGGTTGCAGGTGTGTAAAGGCGCTTAGCAGTACGGGTTGGTGGTGCGGTGCAGATTCATCAACAGTCGCAACGCAGTACAAGCATCGCATATAAATATGATGGCTGGGGATAACCTTCTTTATTAGCGGTGCAAAAATGTCCGAAATGCTTAGAGATCATCACGCCTGTTCTTTGACGTTCGCGCTATTTCCCGGGTGTGGCAAGCCTAGTAAACCCAGTGAGCCGAATTTGACGAAGTTGATTGCGTGGTATTAATAAAACAGACTGTCTCTTCACACTGACCACGCTTCATATCATTTTGATGCGAAACGCTTGGTACTCCCGGTTCAGAGGACTGGGTTTGGCGAAATTCTCGTGAGTCAATACGTCACAGTTTTCGCGCGTCGGGCTTCACGTGTGAACGGGCAGATTTCGCGAAATCTTGGTTTCGATAAACTGTGGCGCACTGAAAAGATGCATCGTGTGAATAAGCCTTTAGCATGTTTGCCCGAAGAACTCTAGCCTGCGACAAGTTCTGGAAGTTAGATAATTCCTGCCCTGTTCCAAGCTCGTGGCTGGGTATCCAAGAAAAATGTTGCCGTGACATACTGGCCTTGTTCCAAACTTTGCTCTATCTTGCTCCAAAGGTAATGTTTTGCACCCTGGTGTTCAAGAACCTACTAGCGTCTACCGTCACTCTCTCTGTGTTGTCATGTGATGTGACCCACAAAAGTGGCTGGTATCTACTCGAGTAAGTTTGGGAACACAGTCACTGTACCTAACGTTGCGACACAATAAGTGGTTTCTGCTCTTATGTGGCAAGATTTGAAGACTCACCATAGCTGTGGGTGCACTTGCGCCGTTGTGTGGCTGCCAAGAGAAGGACCGCTGCACCGTGGGAATGTTGATGGGCGACGCCGTCGTCAGGCCGGGCGGCGTCAGGACTGGGACGGTCTGCACCGAAATGAGAATGCTTGCATGAGCGTGAATTGCGCGATCAAAATCGTGATTCTATAAACAAAATCTCCCTCCATGTATGCGCCGAGCAATAGAGTTAATGCAGATGTAATGTGGGCACCATTTCGGAGTTTTGCTTGGATGAGGTATTAATGCATATACCAAATTTTGTCACTTAGATTTATGCCCTAGATGGGCACTTTCCTCTACACAACACTCCTTTCATGTTACGACAGACCACAAGGGACGTTACAAGCTGTCTAAGCAAATCCAATGCCGTTCAAGTGTCGCTTGACCTTTGGGGGGGACAGAGCAACATCTGGGGCATGAAGTTACGTGACGTGTGCAGTGCTGGATTAACTGGAAGCGGCTCATAGCATTTGCTGCGGTCCGTCATAAGGGGGGCCCACATAGTTTCGGTTTGCAGTCCCTGCCCCTCCAAACAGGGCTGTAATTTCTTTTTTAACATGTAGTGGCATGTGTGAGCGAGCAGTGAAAGCGATGCTTGATCTTGAGATGTCACTTTTTTAATGGCATCTAGCTTTTTTTTTCTTTTTTTTTTTTTGCCGATTTTAGTTTTGGTATGTTATTTCATTGTTACAGAATGGCGAATCTTTGCAATCAACTCTCACTTCATGCCGAACATTGAAATCTAGAAGTGACTAACGAGGTCGGTATTTGATGACCGTGACAACAAAGGAGAGTTATAGATTTCCGAATGAACAAAGGCCGGGCAAGGCCACTCCAAAAGTGACCTTTGGGTGCGGAGGTCGGCGCCATCGCTCAGTGCAGCGGGCTCTCTCGGACAGTACATTACGAAAATGTGTCGTAGGTTGAACGCATGCAAGACTTCAATGAACTCTTTGCCCATAAAACAGAGCGTCTTTCATATATAAATATTCTTCCTACCGTAAAATACCGGGCAAGCGCCCACTCAAACTTTGGAGATAATCGCAAAAAATGGGGGATGGGCGCTTCTCCGGTCATCAATTTTACATATAAATCTACTGTGCGTATTCTCTCAGATCTTACAGATTTGGGAATGGGCGCTTAATGTGGAATGGGCGGATGAGCGGTATTCTACGGTAGAGCAATTGCTACAGCATTACCCAGGGAACCAAAATTTGCATTCGGCATGCGAGAAGAAAAAAGCCTGGCACTCGAAGGGCCGAGTGCACGCGCGTCAAACAACACTTCGATCGACAGACATGCGTGGCGGCATACTCGAAGCATCGTGCCCGTGCACCCGTGCACCCGTATCTTCTGCTACGTTGGCACCACGTCGACGCGGGCCGGAGTGCAAAGCCGTCGGCAGCGTACCCGCGTGAGCACATGGTACTGGGGGTCCTGGTGGGGTGGCCTCGCCATGTCCAGGTGGCTCAGGGTGGGCGCCGAGGAGGTGTAGATGTTGGGAGAGCTCCCCACTTTCCTCCAGCAGTGTGCCTCCCGAGGATGAGTCCCCCTCCCCACCTCTCCCTCGCCCACATTCTCCTCCTCGCTCTCCGTGTAGTAGAACTCCTCCTCGTGGTCGCTCGAAGCCGAGTCCTCACTCTCGTCGCCTCGCCTGGGAAAAAACGACGCAAGCCATTAGGCCGCGGTCACGGCACCGACATGTCGTACAAAAAATTCCTGCAGACGCTGCTTGAGGCGCACCTTTTCTTCGTATTACAGTGCTGCCATATTGGTCGTGCCAAAAACTGCCTGCGGACATGTTCCAAGTTCTGTGCGTGAAGCAAGCCACTGAGCTTTGCAGGAGTGTCCGCAGATAATTCTGTTATCACGTCTGCAGACTGTGGCTTGGGTGACGTATGGGCACTGCGACTGAGGCTTTAGGCAGAAGGGGGAAAGTTGGGCCTAGTTGGTAGTTATTCATCTTGGTTTTGAAAGCGCACAAAAGACGAGGACAGAGTAGAAACACAGTAACGAACGCGCACTGAGTAGGCACTCACCGAATCGATTTGTGTTTCTTACTCTGCTACCAATCGTCTTTTGTGCGCTTTCCAAAACCAAGAT
>JAZHYW010024972.1:0-12118 GCA_037355805.1 Ixodes ricinus | reverse complement strand
GTTTTCGGGTTATTATATTTTGTAAATTCGGGGGGTAAAAATCGGGATTGCTATTTTCCAAGCTGATAATCGGGGAGAACTCTGGGTTTTTGTGAAAACATTCCGAAGTTCGGAGTTTTTTCGGGTTCGACTGTACAAAATGTACTCGGTGATGTATTTGTTTGTTTTGATCGCAGGGTATTACGAGCTTCTTAATGCTAACGTCTTAAAATTAGGGATATGTTTCAAGCTGGCAGGTGAGGGGGACATCAGGGTTTTCTCAGCTCCTATTGTCGGTCGGTGCCGCTTCGAGGGGAAGGCACACTCCATGGAATCCTCACTCTCCCTCAGGCGTCAACAAGAACCCCGGCCGTTCGAGGCACGGTCGTTTCGATCAGATATTTCGCTATAGAATAAACCTGTTAAGTTGTCCCGATCTGTTTACGCGACTGATGGCTCGGATGTTGTTCGTAGAAAGGAGACCGCCAGCGAGATGGCCATGCTGCCCGAGAGACCCTGCTGGGCGTCGGAGAGCACCTAAAGCGGTCGAAGGGGGATTGATAGTGCATTTCACAAGCTGCGTGCAGCAGGGCCGAAGCCTACGTGGCGTGCCGAGGCGGTTCCACCTGCACAGCGGAGGGACGGAATGTCCCTCCGAGGCCCCAACGCCTATTGTCGCTTTTCTTCGGCCGGCCTCTATAGAATGTCACGGTGAGTTAGGCCGGGTGAGGCGCGCTCGTTGGGCGGTTGGTTGAGAGCCGTGTAGGGTCCACAGTGCTGCAGGCAGCTTGTGGAAGTAGCTACAGATCACTGTTGTCCCGAGTGTAGGGTAGATAGCGTGTGTGCACCGCAAAACTCCGTGCGAGCGTAAAAATAAATAGGTTGGTTATGTGGTTTTTGGAATTCACCAGGAGAAATCGGGTTCAATCCGATTCTCCTGAAACATGTTCGGGGTGTAAAAATCGGGTAAAATGCGGGTTTTTGCCCCGAAAGCGAGCAACCCTATGTATATTGGGTGAAAAAAGAAATGAGTACTTCAAATGCCTGCAGAGGTAACGTGTTATTCAAACCAATTTTAAGCGAAGACGGAAATTACACAGGTGATTTTTAGCTAGTTTCTTTGAAGTCGTGGGGCTCCTGCCACAATTTGTTTCTATGTTTAGTTGTGGCTTGGTTTTTAATGATGGACCAAACTTTTGCCCTAATCGAAAATTCGGCACCTTAATCTTGGGATTCGGCAAAGAAGACCTTTAAGTCAAACTTTTCTAAAGATTCGGCAAAAATGCATTGTTGCCAGATTTAACGTTTACTTAGTTTTTTCTGGCGAAAAAAAAAAATTGTTTTTCTTAAATGCAACATGTAATGCATATTGACACAGTTATTACTAAATAAGGTGATATTCTACAAGATAATTGCATCAATGCATTTTTGTGTGTTTACTGTCAATTTTACTGTGACTTCTTGCAGAAGTGGCGTAATATTGAGGTTGGGTAGTAGTGGGTGCAGTCACGAATCAGCTATGAGAATTTAGGTTTTGAGGCCTCATCACTGCAAGCTTGCAGGTGTGTGTACATCATTAAAATAAAGGCAGTAACACTGCATTCTTACTTTCTCTGGGAGTCACCGTTCCGTGTGCGAAAACAAATGCTACGGTTGAGCCTCCACCAGAAGAGAGAACAATGTTGTAAATATGCATGTTTTTCAATTTGAGTCACTTGAGCGTGACCTCTGGCACGAAAGTGCGTCCCATATTCGCAACATCTCGTTTTTAACCTTTAAAATGCCAGTTTCTGGTGTCGGGAAGACATGCGGACGTTTAGAAAGAGGGGAAGAGTTAGGAATGTCGGATGTGCTATGTCGAGCACAATAGTTCTTTGTTCATTTTTATGCAGATACATAGAAAACTGCTAAAGAATGCTAATTAAAATCACGATATTTTGTTTTAACACAAACCACTTGTGAGCCGAATAGAGGATTGTTTATAATTGCGAGGAGTGCTTTAAAGTAATTGTCAGTCACTGTTTCAACTACCTTGTTGCATCACTGGAAAAGTCAAATGAAAATTGCGTCATCCAGTATGTACCGATCATTTGTCACTTGCGTAGTGAACTACGTAAACTACTGGTTGAGCTTCTGTTCTTGAGGCAGAAAATATTGAAGAGAACCACACTTGGCAAAGGCTCACAGAAGCACAGTTACCGTGCCTACCGCACACCTCGCCAGTAACCGCTGGATATACTACACTCGACGATGGTAACCGGACCGGCGTCCATTTGCAATCCATGGCCTCATTGCATTCTCACGTGCGCAGAGCGTTTTGCCGAATCTTTGACGAACTTTCCTTCGAAGTTCGGCATGTGCTACTACTGTTGAATCTGAAGTTCGGCAGGTTCGGGTCCATCACTAGTTTTAGGAGTGCAGCTCTTAGGCGCCTGTTTCCGGCTTGGCGACGTCACCGTCAGCGTAACCAGCGCGTTGCATTGTGGGCGTTTCCCATAAGGACGTCACTCAGGACGTCACGAGGTGACATCACGAAGGTCACAAGTGACGTCACTTAGTGGGAAAATTTCTCTGCAAGGTTTGCCGGAAAAACTTCCCACAAATTTAAGCGGGCAGATTTTCCCGCTAAATTTAGCAAAAAGCTTCTACACTAAATTTAGCGAGAAAAATTCCCGCTAAAGTTAGCGGAAAAAATTGCCTGCTGATTTTAGCGGAAAAATTTCCTGCTAAATTTAGCATAGGAATTTAGCGGGAAATTGTCCCATAATTTCCTAATAAATTCCCCTCCGTACCCTCCCCTCCTCCTCCTCAAGAGCTGCGCTATAATTTGGCATTACAGAGAATTGTAAACGTCTTTCATTTTTTATAGTACCGTATTTTCACACTGTATAAGACCTTTTTTCTGAAATTTTGGCGGTGCATCTTATACACAGGTGCGTCTTATTTACTGCAAATACGGTACTTCAAAATAGTTCTGAAAAGAAGTTCTAAGACCATGCGTGTTTTCTTTTCTTGAAGAGGAGTACGGTTCAGAGAAAACACGTTCCGTGGTGTAGGTACCAAGTAAGTAGAATGGGTTTTACCCCAAAACTAAAACACTTCCCCTTATAATTTTTGTTTTTGTCTTAAAAAAAAAAAAAAAAGATATGGTGGCTTTTGTTTATAACTGGAAATTACCTTTAATCTATATTAGACATTTGATGGTGTACTTTAGTGTAACTTTGTGTTTTTTTTGGAGTTCAGGCTAGACCATTGTGTAAACGTTGGACACTTTAGCTGTCAGTGATGTCTAGTATAAGATATTAAAGTTTGTTGCCTTGAACAGTTGTAGTTTCATGGACACGAAAAATGATGCAGTGCTCTTTTGAGGTTGGTGGAGATTTTAGCAGAACTCTTCTAATAAACATTCTGCTTCCCATTTAAAATTTTATCTATCACATGACACCCTCTTAGGCGTGTCCGTGACAGCCTGGGAGTGTACCAAAAAGCTGAAAAAGAGATTGGAAAAAGCAGACCAAAGTTTTGTAAATATATCTAAGGAGACATTTATTTAAACTTTCAGAACAAAATAAATGTGGTATACTCTAAACACTGAGTCTTAAAAGGTCTAGATGAGTCAAAATCAAATAAACATGGCGAAGTTGTCCGTAGTATGTACAGTTTTTTGCACACATGTTATGGTCTGGATCCAAAGACATTGAAAGAGTATGACACACAGTTTTGCACACACACGAAGGGAGGGCGGCAGCGCGCCGCGCGGTCTCTCGGACCCGCGGCACAGCTGGGCAGAACAACGGACATCTCGAGCAAAAAGAGCGGCGGGAGCAACTCTGGCGAGACAAGCACGGTGAAACGAAAAGATGCACAACGAAGCAGCGCCGCCTTTGTCCCACGAACACGGGTAACCAACAACGCAGCTCAAGCACAACGGCTCTCATGATGCGTACCGCACCGACACAAACAAAAACAACCTTGCAAAACCTTCTTTTCTTTCACACCATGCACTGTAGTGGTAGTATTCACTGCATCGAGCGGAAAAAAGGTGCAATGGCACCTCCACGAAATCTGCTGCCACCAAGTTGCTTGGCCGGCACGTTCTGCGGCACGCCGCACGCTTTGCCTTGACCTCTTGTCGCTTCATTTTCTTCTCTTCCCGTGGAAATAAGGCGCCCAGGGTTACACCGGCCTAATGCACTCGTCAGCCAAACTTATCGGACCGTCTCCTCATTCAGCGACCCTTGCGACTGCCGTTTCCAGGATCCCAGCCAGCGCCGAGAACTGAAGCGCCAAGGTTCGTTACGCGACCTCTGGGACGTCTCGGTTTCCGTTTCAACTTGTATGGCCCGTTTTAAGCGACGAAGCGGCTTGCCAAACAGTGCCAGTATGATGAGAATGCAAGCAATTTTTAGGTCGGTCGCCAGGATATTGAGCGTGCTTTCGATTCCAAGATTTTTC
Organism: Ixodes ricinus; assembly: GCA_037355805.1. Lineage (NCBI taxonomy): Eukaryota > Metazoa > Arthropoda > Arachnida > Ixodida > Ixodidae > Ixodes > Ixodes ricinus. The sequence goes on along the minus strand of JAZHYW010024972.1, from coordinate 7,684 downwards.
TTTTGAAGGTTTGGGAAGCAGTCAGCCTGGGGGTTTGAACTAGGATCTCGGCCTAAAGCCGCCACCTACGCTTGAGCACTGAAACTGTAAAAATTGCATATATTTGGCATGCATTTTTAAAATTTTTTTTATTAAGACAATTCTGAGACTGTTGTTTAGATTGCTGCTTGAACCGGTAAACGTGTCATGGGACTGCATATAACCGCTCGATAATATGTACAGGGCAGGGAGTCGGCGATGAGTACATACAGTACTATGTGCAAGTCTAAGTACATAACTCTGCTGTGACTGGATTTACTCAAAGTACCACTGGGCTTTGTCTTCTACTTTAGCATCATTCTTTTGGTTTCTCATCCTCCTCGGTAATAATTTACGGCTCGTCTCCCTTTTCTTTCTTTTTTTACATAATTTACATGCAATTTGTCTGTTTTCGTGAATACTACACAAAACAGTGTATTTACATTATGAACATTCATTGTAGATAGATATATAATGTAATGTAGAGATACAAAAAATGTTCTTTTTTCTCTCTCTCTCTCCTCAGTACGCAAGGAAAATATATAAAAAACTTGTCTCATTATGACTGAACGTCCATGTATACAGCATGTCGTAAAATATTCGCTCCAACAACATCAATATTCTCGTTATTTACACAAATGTAGCACAGTGCCATTCCCTTAACAAATCCACTTCCTGCTTTAACCTTTTCAAGGCACCGTGTTTTTTTCTCGCTTGCTCTCATCAGAGCTGAAGCTACCTTTTTGACTTTCGGTTTTCTCGTTCACCCGTTCTGGCATCCAACGTTCTTTAACCTCCTTCAACTGGAGAGCGACAACGCAATACAACGACGTAAACTGCATCTTTGTCTTTTCTTTGTCTTGCCGCACTTCGCTAATGGCTCTAGCCCCGCGGGTGCCCACTCCAAAGCTATTGTCGCGATTGTCCTATTCTTAATGGAGTGCCACAACAAATAACTCACAGTCAGAGAAGCACGACAACATTCTTGCACGTGATGTGAAACGCCAAGCGTGCGGGCATTTGCCTTAACTTTCAGATTTGGCTAGAATGCACACTGGTCTGGATCAACAAGGCGTCTCAGCTTGATTTTGTCACAGCTACCTTTTAAATTTATGCAAGAGCTTGTTTGGTGTTGTATTCAGCGGGATGCTCGACTTTTAACTTGAATCCTTTACCGTTGCAAGATGCAAAATTGATGGTTTGGGATGCAAACACTAGCTGAAGTGGCAATTAGTCTTAGCAATTGCATATTTTTTAGGTTGTTTGCATATACTATTATGCTAAAGGACTTTTAGACTCACTCACAGAAGAAAGAGTTTGAAATTTTAGTATGTGAGCGGAAAAGGGTGAATGTTGTGTGTGTGATCTGATCTGTCCCACGAGTTTGGTTTTGCAGCCTCATATTTAACAGCGTTTAATCGGCGACAACTTGATAAATTTACAGTTATGGTTCAGAAACTGTGCTCCTCGTTTTTGAAAGAATAGTGGGATTCATTTGGATGCCCTACAATAAGAAAAGAAAGGCAATAACTTGCATTTAAGACACTCGAATATTGCAATCGGAGAACGGAACAGCGTACCATTACGTCTGCATGTCTCATCTGCTCATCAAGTTAGCACAGATGCACTGCATTCTACGGGGAAGGGCGAGTAGGGAAGCGTGCCGTCTTCGCCAGCCTCTTTCATGCGCCGTCTCCCAACTCGCGCTTCGGGGCGCCGCTGAACCCAACAAACCTGGCACCGGTCAATTTCATCCTTTTCAAGAGCTTCAGCCTTCCACTTTTATGTACAAACAGAGGCACAGGACACACATGACACGCACGCGGAAATCCTTCTGCTTTGAGACCACTGGTGAGAGTGCGGCGCTCAGGACGCGCCGGAGATTCACATTCTGTTCGCCCGAAGATTGGCTACAGCTGCCGGGCTTCAATCTGCTGCGCTTGCGTTTAAGTACGGTAGCCGCGCTGTCCGCTAGAGCGTGTGGTCATTCAACCAACAAACAATCGACGTACATTGTCTCTCGGAGCTTGGCTTACTCCACACCCGTCGCAACACCCGTTGCAAGTTACACTGTTCGTCACACTGGTCAGCACATTAGTTAGCACCAGCTTTTATCCTCGTCGTTTGCCTGGACTTTGGGCGAAGCCACTCTAATGAAAGGTTGACGAGCAGCAGCTTCGTCAGAAGCGTAGCTTGGCTGCTATCTGGTTCCCGATTTGGTTAACAGCTGAAATCTGTTTTGGTTAGATGGCAGGCGCAGGATGATCTTTAATTAAAAGATGGGGATAACTCCTGGGGCTCTAAGTTCGACAGTCGATGAGAAAGTCAACGAGATTGCCGACCGCCACGATTGGCTAGCACCGTGCTTGACCTTGGTGTTGGCCAATCGCCGCAGCGCGGTGCTAGCGAGTCAGTGGTTGGTGACGTTGCCGACTTTCTCGCCGAGCGTCCAACCATGGTGTGAAATTAAGTTCTCCGCTGGATTCTGCCGTTGCTTTTGGGTGTTGTTGTGTCTGTCGTGAGAGTCGTTTGGCATCGTGTGTGTGGACAGAATCTTTGACATAGATTAGTTTAATGCAAAAGTGCATCCTGATTAGTGTAATAGCAAGCCCATGGCTTGTTTTGTTGATATCATAATTATTCTAAACCATGCCAATGTTCCTTATTCGTTTTGATTGTTCAGCAGGCCTCTTAAAAATACTTCCAAGCTGCTCGAGAAAATTACCGAGCGAAAACAAGGAATGGCAGATATTTTAATAAATTTTGTCACCTAGTCTGCTTCGAGGAGCGTTCGTTGCCCACCTTTGAAACGTGAACTACTGGCGTAATTAATGTGACGCGACGATATAAAATTGATTAATTTTGTATTTGGTCAGACTCTTTCCGAGTCTTGTTCCACGTCGGTCGAAGTCCTCTCCGGATTGATAAATATACCGAGAACTTGTTCGCAAAGGGCAGACGTGACGTGTTGATCAGCGCATTGAGCGGCTTCTTTGTTGTTCTGAAACGTTAGTGTGGGTTCTAGCAAGCCAAGCTGCTGGAGAGGATGCGATGATGGCAAGTTTCTGCTCTTATTATTTGAGGCAGAATGAGAATTGAGAGTGGCATGGGATGGAACGATGCTGACCGAAAAAATAAAATAACGGATGGCTTTTCTGTGGCACGGGCTGAGCATGAACAATGGCCGGAGGTGCGTGGGTACCGAACATTGCAAGAGATCAGACACGAAAGTGGATGTGCCGCGTACGCAAGAAGACGATTCTAAGAAAGGAATATTAAATTTAACCCCTGGGAGGTCTTCAACGTCCCCGTTCCAAATTCTATAGTTTTTTACACTCGTAATGTTTCGGATGTGCACGCGCCTCCGAAAACAATTCACCATGCAAGGTTGTTTGAAATGCGAATGGTTCCGCAAAATAATGTAAGAAGTACGGGTGTTACACATACTCAATACGCCGCCGAGCGGAATAAAATGTAGACGTAATTATGTATGGAGGAGAAAATGCAGCCCGAGTAACTGCAAGACGGACAAATGAGAGAAATGGGTGTAAATAACATGTCGTGGAGGACAAAAAATAACGCCAACTTAAAAACGCTCTTATTTACAGCGATACAGGCTGCTCGGAGGTGGTGCGGCAGCTCCCTCTCCTGGGAGCCTCGGGGGGGGGGGGGGGAAGGGGGAACAAAGTGTACCAATGCAACAACAACCCGCTCGACTTTCGTCGCACTGTGACAACTTATTGCACCAATCGTGTGTACCGGGGAATAAGGAAGTTCTGGGTCTCATTCGAACGGATATTTCGGAAGTGGTGACTTAAGCTATCTCGTTGCTAAACTAGCCCCGACTGCTGTCCCAACGAGGGCACGCGGTGCTCTTCCCAAAATTCGCGTCGACAGCGAGCAGCCCGTGCGGCAGACGGAAATGGGGCACGCCCACACACAACAAGCGAATGTATAGACAAAGAAAGATGTGAGGATGAGCAAAAGGGTGTGTGTGTGTGTGTGTGAAAGGGGTTGTCGCGCAACTTGCGGAGCAAGCTGAGCGGTTGCCGCCTGGGGTGCCTCAGTCGACGCAGCGGCTGCAGGCGCTTCTTCCACTTGCACTGGGTGCACCACATGTCTTTGTTCTCCATGCCGTGGATCTTGCGGCACTTGCGGCTCTCGGAGCGCACGCGCCGGTGCAAGGGAGAGCTCTTGGGGGACGCCGACAGCGTCTTGGGGCTCAGGCGCATGAACTTTTGAGGCGAGACCTGCGGAAGCAGACGGGAGGATTTGCAATGCGGCGCGCGGTAATCTGTCATAGAGCGATGCACGTCACTTTAGTTTCCATTCTACTTGCAAGGAACCGGATATCTCCCGTTCGTGTGTTGGACCGAAGAACTCTCGGAATGTGACCCATGTTAATCTATACATGCCGCTTGGTTCCTACCGTATTTGCTCGAGTAATAGCCGTGCCGTTTTAAACAAGGCCTCTGGGTCTGCTTTTCTGCAGAGCACGGGGATGGTGAATTGGCGTAACAGGCAAAAAAATGGCAGCGATTTATGGGACAGAGATGACGTCTTCGAGCGAAAATGCTATCTGCTTGGATCGCATTTTTACGGAGAATTACGTTCTTGGCCCTAGTTAATCGCTACCTTTTTTTATGCAGAATGCGACGATTGGCTTTTTGCGTGTTCTGCAGGAAAGTAGATGCAACGACCTCGTTCATGGAGCTGTTACTTTAGCAAATATGGTATCTATGTGCAAGGAACCAGCGATCTCTTATTAGCATGTTTGCCCGAAGAACTCTAGCCTGCGACAAGTTCTGGAAGTTAGATAATTCCTGCCCTGTTCCAAGCTCAGTGGCTGGGTATCAAGAAAAATGTTGCCGTGACATACTGGCCTTGTTCCAAACTTTGCTCTATCTTGCTCCAAAGGTAATGTTTTGCACCCTGGTGTTCAAGAACCTACTAGCGTCCACCGTCACACACTCTGTGTCGTCATGTGATGTGACCCACAAGAGTGGCTAGGTATCTACTCAAGTAAGTTTGGGAACACAGTCACTGTGCCTAATGTTGCGACACAATAAGTGGTTTCTGCTCTTATGTGGCAAGATTTGAAGACTCACCATAGCTGTGGGTGCACTTGAGCCGTTGTGTGGCTGCCAAGAGAAGGACCGCTGCACCGTGGGAATGTTGATGGGCGACGCGCGTCGTCAGGCCGGGCGGCGTCAGGACTGGGACGGTCTGCACCGAAATGAGAATGCTTGCATGAGCGTGAATTGTGCGATCAAAATCGTGATTCTACAAACAAAATCTCCCTCCACGTATGCGCCGAGCAATAGAGTTAATGCAGATGTAATGTGCGCACTCATTTCTGAGTTTTGCATGGATGAGGTATTAATGCATATACCAAATTTTGCCACCTAGATTTATGCCCTAGATGGGCACTTTCCTCTACACAACACTCCCTTTCATGTTACGACAGACCACAAAGGACGTTACAAGCTGTCTAAGCAAATCCAATGCCCGTTCGAGTGTCAGCTTTACCTTTGGGGGGACAGAGCAACATGTGGGGCATGAGATTACGTGACGTGTGCAGTGCTGGATTAACTGGAACGGCTCGTAGCATTTGCTGCGGTCCGTCATAAGGGGCCCACATAGTTTCGGTTTGATCCCTGCCCCTCCAAACAGGGCTGTAATTTCTTTTAATGCGAATAGCATTCTTTGGATACTTCACGCACTTTTCGTCTATGTATCTATCTATCTATCTATCTGGCTATCTAACCTCTTACGCCGCGGGTCGATAAATAAATAAAAAGACCGGCGCCGGCTGGGATTCGAACCGTTGACCCTTCGATCAGCAGGCAGACGCGCTAACCACAGAGCTATGAAGGCAGTCATTCAACGCACTCTAAACACTTGTTTATATCTTTACCATAGACGCGCTTTGCAGCGCTGTCACAGCTACCGGTGCGCGCGCGTTCCATGCACGAGGGCTCATTCCGCTCTCGTGAGGCTGAGCACGGCCGCTAGCTCACCCTCTCCCGCGCTCGGGAGAGGGTGATGTAGCGGCCGTGCTCAGCCTCACGAGAGCGGAATGAGCCCTCGTGCATGGAACGCGCGCGCACCGGTAGCTGTGACAGCGCTGTAAAGCGCGTCCTATGGTAAAGATATAAACAACCGTTTAGAGTACCGTTGGTTGAGACTAGCTGAGACGCCAGAAAGTCTGGTCGGTACCATTTTGAGTGTTTGTGCGTATGGCGCGTGCTTTGCTCGCCTTCCTAAGTGACACAAACGCACGTGCCGGGCTGCGGAGATCGTGCGCAGGGCTGTGAAAGTGTCAACAAATTTAGAATCGCCTCAAGAGTGGGCTGGCGTATCTAGAGTGTGCCGGCCACCTGACGAACGCGCATAACTCCGCACCGTTTGATGCTATTCGCATTAACGTAGATAATCATTCCCAAAGGATGGGTTCTGCTGATTTTTTTTAACATGTAGTGGCATGCGTGAGCGAGCAGTGAAAGCGATGCTTGATCTTGAGATGTCACTTTTAATTACATGTACCTTTTTTTTGTTTTTTTGTTTTTTGCCGACTTTAGTTTTGGTATGCTATTTCGTTGTTACAGAATGGCGAATCTTTGCAATCAACTCTCACTTCATGCCGAACATTGAAATCTAGAAATGACTAACGAATTCGGTATTCGATGACCGTGACAACAAGGAAGTTATAGTTCCGAATGAACAAAGGCCGGAGCAAGGCTCACTTTAAAAAGTGACCTTTGGGTGCGAGGTCGAGGCGCCATTGCTTAGTGCAGCGTCTCGAACAGTACAATACGAGAAATGTGTCGTAGGTTGAACGCATGCAGACTTCAATGAACTCTTTGCCCATAAAACAGAGCGTCTTTCATATATAAATATTCTTCCTAGAGCAATTGCCACAGCATTACCAAGAGACCAAAATTTGCATTCGGCATGCGAGGAAAGAAAAAAGCCTGGCACCTCGAAGGGCCGAGTGCACGCATGCGTCAAACAACGCCGATCACGGCAGGCATGCGTGACAGGACACCTCTCAAAGCTTGTCGTGCCTGCACGCCGTATCTATCAGCTACTCGCTCAACGCCACGTCGATCGCGGGGCCGGAGTGCAAACGTCAGCAGCATGACGCTAAGAGCACATGGTGTACTGGGGTCCTCGTGGGGTGGCCTCGCCATGTCCAGGTGGCTCAGGGTGGGCGCCGAGGAGGTGGAGATGTTGGGAAGGCTCTCCCCACTCTCCTCCGCCAGCAGTGTGCCTCCGAGACGAGTCCCCCTCCACCTCTCCCGCACCACATTCTCCTCCTCGCTCTCCGTGTGTCTGAAAACTCCTCCTCGTGGTCGCTCGACGCCGAGTCCTCTACTCCTCGCCTCTCGCCTGGGGAAGGAACGAACGCAAGCCATTAGGCCGCGGTCGCGCGGCACCGACACAGTCGTGCAGGGTACCTGCAGACGCTGCCCGAGGCGCGCCTTGCACCTCGCAACAACAGTGCTGCCATCGTGGGTCGCGGCCGTGCAACTGCCTGCGGACATGTTCCAGGGTTATGTGCTGTGGAAGCAAGCTCGCGAGACGTGCTTGAGGAGCGTCCGCAGATAATTCTGTTGTCACGCCTGCAGACTGCAGCTTGGGTGTAGACGCATGGGCACTGCGG
>JAZHYW010024970.1:0-58933 GCA_037355805.1 Ixodes ricinus | reverse complement strand
CTTCTCCAGCGTTCCATCCACTTCCTCCTCCCCGGCCCGTCTTACCCTCGCCCTTCATTCTTAGGTTGCAACAGACTATAGGTCAGTGGTTCTCAAATGGGAGGACGCAGCCTCTACGAAGGAATTTCACGAGGATAGAGGAAGCCTCGCTCATCTGTAAACCTGGCAATAAAGTAAATTTTTTTTTTTCGTATAGAGAACAGGCTTTTTTGTGCAATCTTTTTTTGTATATATCAATAAGACAGGTGCAGTTCACACGAGCACTTAACTATATATAATATTCATTTATCCCTTCATTAAGGGGGACGCGGGGATCGAAAACCTAAATATCGCAAAAACTCGATTTTTGCAAAACCACTTTTTGGTCTGCATATTCCATAGATTATCTCCTCCGTAATTATCGGCACCTAATCCACTAAGAAAATATGTTAAAAAGATATTTACGAGGTCCCGGCAGCTTCCAAATTGCGCTAAAGATGCAAAATCAAGCCGGACTTGAGCGATTCCCGCTCTTTTTCTACTTAGCGGACGACCGCCATCTTAACCTTGTTTTGAAGCAGAGTTTTTTTTCTTCTTTTTACAGACCTTCAAAGTAGCCCTTAGGCAAGCAAGCTCTGTGGGTGCTGCTTCTCCGCATTGCACCGGTGCTTGGTAAGAAGCACATTTACGGGCCTAGCCCACCGCAATCAACACTTCAAAAGTATGTATGAAAATCAAAATTCTTTGTTTGGGAGGAAAGCACACTTTCAAAGGGGAATGGTGCACGCGCGCGCCAGGCGTACTTATAAGGAAATTGAAACCTTTTGAATGTTGATATCTATACATTGCAGTAAAAGTTTTAAAATTAAACTGTGGCTGTTCAGCGAGAGTACGGTATATGTTAGGCCGGGATTCCCTGACAAGCTGCGTTCACCATTCGTGATAACATTTTTTTTTTTTTTAAATTCGGGATTGAAGAAAGAATATTTGCATACAGCAAGGTTTGTGAATCCACTCAATTTCAATTGGGTATAGCTAGGCATCTCTCTAGATTTCATTTTGTGTCAAATGCGTCCTTTACTTGCCATCCCAAGGCATTGGACTTTCTGAGGTCGGAATCCATAAATATGCCATAAAATCCCGAGAGATGCCCCACCCCGAAAGATAGCCCACCCCTATTTTTGGCTTGATTTGCTATATTATTTTAAACACCGAAAGATAGCCCACTACTAGTAATAGTAGTGTTGTGTATAGGGGTGTACGCGAACTTTTGTCGAACCGGATTTTTTAGGTCGAACTTCCGGGGTTCGACTGCTTTGAACCGGTTCGGCGAGCCTTCAACTTTTCACCAGATTCGACTGGTTCGACTTGTGGACAGTGTGGCCAGACCTTGATACAAGCATGTCTACATTTGGAGAATTTTTTTATGCAAAGGGTTATTTTATTTTTGTGAACGGCTGCAATTAAAAGAAACTTATTCTAATCACTGAGGAAGGTAATAACTTAATTTTTTTGTACTGTAATAACTGAAATAACCAATCAGCACTGCCCTTAATTTATCCCTTAGCCATTAGCATCCAGTCCGAAGCCAACCGGCCAGCCTGTCGCGCGTGCGCACTATGAGTCGAATCTCTCAACAAGGTTCGTCGAACTTTCCACTAAAAGTTCGAAAAGTCTAACCTAGTCGAACTCGAACCTCGGCCGGTTCGTGACACCCCTAGTTGTGTATACCGTAAAAACCCGAATACAAGGTTTTTTTTTAATTTTTTTTTCAAATTTTGCTATGCAAAATTTGCAGCTCGTGTTATACATGGTCTTAACAATTTTTAAGCCTCGATGAGGCGCGATCTAACGCTGTTTGACGTAGTTTCGGTTTCGAAGCAATAAGGCGCTCAAAACAGCTATCATCATCATTAAAATCACAATGTCCGAGCGCCACTGGCGCCACCCATCCGTCCACAGTCAGGCTCGGCAATGGCAATGGCGTCGGCGCAAAAGAATAATCGGCCGCCTTCAAATTCAAAAGAAAAGTCCTTTTGGTTGCGGAAGGCATCGGCAACAGGGCAGCCGGACGACATTTCGCCGTAAATGAGGGCAGCATCCGCGGATGGAGACGACAAAAGCAAGCCCTGTTTGCGTGCAACGGAACGAGAAGAAGCTTTAGGAGCCCGAAGAATGGCGTGTTAGCGACGTTATAGGCAAGTCTCAGCGACTTTGTAAGAGTAACGTGAACGGCACTCGCCCCAACTTTGTGAAAGAGCAGCGTGAACGGCACCTCGCCGTGAACACCGAGCTGCTGCATGAGAACTTGGCGAGCCGACATTGGGTTACTCGCTTTATGCGCCGCGCCGGGATTTCACTCGCGTCGGCGCTCGCGTCGCTCGCTCGTTCTTTCAAGTGCGGGATTTCAAATGCGCTCGACGGCACTGAAGACTACTGCCTTTGGGAGGAGGCGTCGGACAAGGAGTCTGACGGATGTGATGACAGTGATTAAGGTTCGATTATGATGCAAATAAACGTTTTTCTTAAGACTTCCAGGGTCATACTTTACGCGGAATATTTTTCGTAGTCCTGATTATGTTTTGTATTATTCGCGGGTTTTCACGGTACTCTTCTACTGGTCCATCGTTCCTTTGTGCTGTATTCTCTTTCCAACAAGCTTCGAAGGGACACAGCCTAAAAAAAGCAATTTTTTAAAACTTTTCTTGATTGCACATCGAAAGTTAGCCCACTCCATATTTTCACCCGATTTGCTCTTGATATTAGGTGGGCTATCTCTCAAGATTTTACGGTAGTAAGATTAAAATTAGCCTGTAAATGGACAGGTGGAAGCTTGGGAATAACCTTCACGAGTTTAGCTGGGTTTTCGTTTAAGCATAGCACAACAGTAGTGAAAGCGCTTGACAAAACTATTCAATTAGAAAATAATTGAACACAACCACTATCCCCGCCTTGAATTTCCTCCAAAATCAAAATCCACTATTCGCACATGACTAAAAACATCACAAAAAAAGCCACTAGTAAGTTACGGTATTTCAAACGAATGTTGTCTACAGCGCCATCTTCCACAAGGCTGCTCATTTATAAAACACTCGTATGTCCTACCCTTGATTATGGTATCGGCCTATGGGATCCCTTTACAACAAAATAGACAAATTAAGAATAATAAAGAAAATCCCTCCAGTTTATTTTTGAGGAATTTGTAAAAAAAATCACTGCCCCCGTTTCAATGCCTCAAACTAATTTAACTTTGTTGTGATCTGGAGTGATTTTACCCCGCCTCAAAACTCTCGAATCATTGGTGGATACACAAAGATACAGCGGGACAAAAATAAAACATTATCAAAGAGAAATGACATTCATCCAAATACAACTTTTTTACCTCGCACAATCTCCACCTAAAAAAAATTACCTACTCTCTTTTCAAAAAACATCCAGCTCCTTGCGGGATGTTACTAATTTCCCCTTTCATGCGTCCAATTAAATATATAAAGGCGCATCTTAGATTAGCGTAACATTATTTTGTCAAGACGTACATGTTTCAAACGCTAAAAGCATCCTTTTTCCTCTGACAACCAAATCTTGTAAGAACTGTTTCATGCAGCGCGTGAACAATGCGCAAAATTTAGATCTTTTTATTTTGAGGAGTATACCCTAAACTTCCATAAGAATGCACCCAAAATGAAGAGATAAAGGGCGAAAGACATGGAGCGGGCAATGTTTGGGGATGCAACAGCAAAGCTTTATGAAATATTAGCGATAAACATTGGGGCACCTACGTGAACCGGAAGCCGATACTGGAGATTGCAAACGCAGCAGATTTGCGTGTCACAGTGCAATAAACACGCAGGAACCCGCAACAAACTCGTGTATCCTGTGGCACTCGTATCACACCCACAGATCACGCATGAAAAAGCGAAACCCGCGAGTCACAGGAAAGTTACTGCAAATTGCGACACAGCAGATTCGTCCGTCACGATGCGATGAAGACGCAGAAACCCACTATGATCTCGCTTATTACACATACTTATACTGCTGATCATGCCTTTGATGTGAATTTCGTCGGACATCACGCGATACCCGACGATGATGGAGGGGTGGGCAATGTTTAGAAATTTTTACGTTACAGATATTTAGCAAAACAAACGGGTAGGACAATCACTCGGGGAGGGTAACCGTACGGGATATTACGGTAGATGTGTTCTTGAGTGTGACACTTAGTTTCCTAAACCAGCTCTTAACACTTCAGTAAATATGTTAGTGCTTTTTTGGTTTTGTTTTGTTGCTCATACGTAACTGCCACTGATTGTCTTTGGGAAATGTTGCACCATGCTCTTGAGATCCGACTGTACTCATAATATGCGGCGTTCATCATCGCAATGTGTAGTAGAAGACCTCATTTGATGCTTAGGTTTTTACCGCAATTAAGCTGATTTTTATATTATGCCACTCCTATTGTAATCTGGCCAAGGAGTTATAGTATGTGTAAATAAATAAATGAATAATGCGACGAGCTAGAAACTTACCATCTGCCTCACAATATGCAGACATACTCCAATATAGGTCGATCCGGAATGTACGACGACCCATATATTAAAGACTTTGCAGAAAATATTGAAAAAAATATTTAAACATAGACCTCATTTTTAAGAAAGTGGAGGGGACAGAGATTTCCCAGTCGCTGCCCTAACTGAAGCTTGCTCGTCGACCGACCATATCATCGTCCTGACTTCCACAACGGTCACTCTCACTGCAGGTCGACCTCCCTTGATTACAATCATAAAATCCCATTTCTAAAAAAAACAGCACCAACACAACCGTCGGCCTACATTAAAAAAAAAAAAAAATACGGGAGCTCGCTGGTCAATTTTTTTCGTTTCAGCAACAACAAGGTATCTCAAATTGTTATGCTAGTCTATGCATTCTTTTAGCGCTACTGTTAGAACTTAAAATACCATTTTAGCTTGCATCCTAGTCTTGCTCCTTCCCCGCATAATTCCCAGTCTCCAAAAAGACAAGTGAAAGCAGCGGCAACGCACCGACTCGATGAACCTCCGGAAGAGAAAGCGCTTGCGGATCCTCGATGAGCGTGGGAAGTTGAGCTCGTAGCAGAGCGTTGGCACAAACATGAAGTAATAGATGTCTGAAACAAACAGTACCAGGATGCAAGCTCAAAGGCCTGCATCTAACCACGTCCACGAGCCCAGCCCAAAACTTCGCGCATTCACATAAAAGCACACGCCCAATTATAGGCAACAAGCAGTATTTTAAAGGGGCTGTGCAACGATTCGCTCTGCTGCGAGAATCTGCAGCTTGTTACTTTTCTTTATCTTAGCCCAAGTTGGAGAAAATGCATCGCTCTTACCCCCCATACAAAAATTCCGTCGTGCAATCGCAAAGCAAAAAAAAAGGACTGTTTTCCCACCTGCGCATGGCAGCTAAGGGAACCATCTAGTGACATTCTTAGTGATTAAAAAGCGCGACAGGACAACGGACACAGGAGACACAGACACAGCGCTACTTACAACTGAACTTTATTTCCGCTCCAGCTCGGTATATAATTACCGGCAACAACACAAACAAGTTAGAAAGATATAAAATATACATCGTAAAAATCTTAAAATACAACATAAAACGGCTCAAATCCCTGCATCACTCATCGGCACCCACCCGAAACTAGTCATGCTTGGTCAAGAAACTGCAATTCTTTTCGGATAACGATAAAGAGGGTGCGCTGACACATTGCAGCCCTAATCTAGCAATTTCTCGAGCCACGAGTATTTCCCTTGTGGTTTTGTTTCTGTTTTTGTTTAGTACTGAACAATTTGTGAAAATCGGGGCACAACCACAATCCCGGCAATGCACACCGAGGTCTCCTGATATGACGGCTATGAACGTTGTAACGGTGTTCCCTCAATCTTTCATTTAGGCCGCGACCAGTCTGCCCCACATAATGACGCCCACACGATAACGGCACAGGAGTACACAACCTCTTCTGTACACTAAACAAAGTAAGTTTGTGCTCTTTCGTACAGCCGGAAAAAGCACAAAACTTGCTTTGCTGCGTGTGCTGGCGGGAAGAAATCTCGCTGCAGCACTGCGCTTGCTAGAGGCGCTAAAGACAGAGCGCAACCAGAAGCTCTCCACCACTCTTGAGCATGTCACTGCGTGCACGACTTAAAAACAATAGGAAAGTTGTGAAAACTCATGTAAGGAAACATAATACCTATATATTTCCTTACCTCATATAAGGAAATATAATATTCTGGTCTTCATTCTTGAAGCTGACAAAGACTAATTCCAACAAGTATTGAGCCAATGTCGAAAATCGTTGCACAGCCCCTTCAAGTGCCATAACATACCCATAAACTTTCTTCCAAAACAAACTTTAATACAAGTTGCCCCTGAAAAATACAAAAATTTACAGCATTTGGTTCATTGTAAAAATAAACTGTGCATCGCCGAATGTTGTCTCCGCTAAAATGCAGCACTAGTTGTCCAAACCAGATGCCAAAGTTTCAGAAGTAACCATTTTTTGAATCAACAAAGTAATAAACAATGTTAAAAACTTTTCAATGGTAAAACGAAGGCCGACAAAGCCCATGAATACATTGGACTGAATGACGCAAACCATGGAGGACGGGCCCCATTTTCCCACTGAAAGTTTAAGAACACTCTCTTTGAATAAGATAACGGATACAGTCGAACTCGTTTATAGCAAACCCGAATACAGCAAATTGTTGTCTATATCGAACGCCTAAATATTTTGAACAAAATTGCACGTAAAAAAGCACCTTTATAACGAACCACCCATTGGCTACTATATCGAACTAAGAAAAATGTGGACTTCGAAATTGCGCCAGCACCCATCCCGTATAAAAAGAAAATTGCAAATATACAAGTGCCCCTTAAAAGAGAAAAGAAAAACGAACGCGCAAAGTTAAAGCCTCCTAAACAGAAAACAAAAAAAGATCACAAACAGCGCAGAGAAACACACACACAAAAAAAAAAAGTCAGGGTCAGGACACGCTGTTGAGAGCAGTCTCCATTGGTTGTTTTTCTCCTTGCCAAGTGCTCTTCGATTGCGAAATTGCAGAAACTGCGTGGGCTGCCTCCCAACCACCGCTTGCAATGTTTTGTTTGTAAGCTCTATTTTTCGTTCGACTGGTTGACTGGTCTGCGCAGGGAATGGCAACCATCTTTGTCATTCTTTGACAAGCTGGAAATGATTCCATGCGTGAAGTACATACAAATTTTAGGGGTCTATTTCACATGAGCAAATGATGTTTTAGCGAATAACTGGGGCACATGTTAACCCACCCCCGCCTGCATTCACGCCGCTTCGCGGCGACAGTCTGCGGCAGCTCATTACAAAAACGTTAACCCGCCTAGCCCACCCGTAAAGGCCACTTCGCGGCGGCTGAACATTCGCTGAAGTGTCTTTCGATAAAAAGTCGGCATTCGCTAAAACGTCGTTTGACTATCTGTCCGTTATCCTGCCTAGAGCGTTATCGGTTACGTTTTCGCAGGTCATAAGTGTTTTGCGGTCCGCTGAAGAATGCATTAACACTTGTTTACCTTAGTGTCAAGAAAATAATTGTTCACTACAAAGCCCCGGCCTCAAAATTTGCGGTAGTCCCGGTTTCGATAAAGCGAATTACGGGATATATCAAACTAAAATGCTTGCTGACGGAGTTTGTTCTAAATGGGTTCGACTGTAGTTTGGAAACTTTGGCATCTGGTCCAGACCGCCAGCACTACGTTTGCATGGAGACTGAGCATTTGGCAATGCACACTTTATTTTTCAGGTAAAACCTCATATGACAATCAATAAAATACATGGTACTAATGTCTCCAAAACAAAACTGCATTTTGATTTATTGTTTCATCTTCCTAATATAAGACTTTAAATGGCTTTCGCTATGGTTGAAGGGAACTTGCAGAACGCCGACGAATGATTCTATTGGAGCAGTTGAAAGCAACGATAGTAATAAATCACGAGCCGAATGCTAAGAGTCACGAGATGCATAAAAGTTCGTAAAAATCGCCCCCTTGAGCACACTGCCTTGTTTAGAATGCACATTTAGAGTCCAGTTATAAAGTAGGTGTCGTGTTGTATATTAAAGGAACACTGAACTTCCCTAAAGAACACTTTCCCCAAAAAATTCTTTCAAACAGTTACACTGCGGGACACATTTTGAGGTATCACAAAAAACATTCCATAACCAAAAGAAAGAAAAAAAAGATTTTTGGAATTGCTCCAAACTTAAAATGCCTCTTGCAATTTAAATGCTATCCTACGTAAATGTTTTTTTTTTCTTCTTGAAGCTTGTATTTGTGACGTACATGTTCTGTTTAGGCACTTAAAAAAAAATGTTTTTAGGAGTTCAGTGTTTTTCTAAAAAATCCAATGTTGGCCAAATTGCATCTGAATCCTCACTGGGGAATGTCAGATGTTGTTGGCCAAATTGCATCTGAATCCTCACTGGGGAATGTCAGATGTTTTTTTGTAGGTTTGACAGATCAACCCCCAAAAATTGAATGTCTTTAGACTGTCTTTACAATAACATCCTCCTCTCACGGAGGCAACCATATGATCACTGCCAACATTACTAAAAGCTGTCCATCAAAAGTGTGCCCAAGAGAAAAAAAAAACAAAAAAACATGACGATTAGGTAAGCAGCCATGCAAGGGCATCACAAATGCACTTCCTTACCATAAAGGTTGAGGTTGTCAGGGTACGAGACGGTCTGGGTAGTGCAGCGACCATTGTCCACAGGCTGTAAAAGCGACTCTGGTGGAGAAAAATATCTGCGTGTCTAGCTAGGGAGACTCGGAAAAAGGGGCAGACAGGCACGCAGCAAGCTTCACTGAGTGCGTACCAGATATTTCATACAATAACTATGTATCGCACAGAGAAAAGGTTTATGAGCGTATTGGTCACAACTAAAGTACCATAAAATACCGAGCAAGCGCCCACTCAAAATTTGAAGATAATCGCGAAAAAATAGGGGATGCCTGCATGTGAGGTGATAAATTTTACATATGTATGTACTGTGCATATTTTTTCAGATGTTTCAAATTTCGGGGTTGGGCGCTTACTGCGGAATAGGCAGATGCACGGTATTCTACTACTCTACGGTAGTTACTTAGCATAGTGCTTCGATAATTAGGTGATTGACTATTTTTCAATATTTAACTTTTTAGTTAGTAAAACAGAAGATACAATTTCACTTACACCACTAAATAAGTCACTTTTAGAAAGATATAAAGCATCTGAAGACGTTTTAATGCCTCCCGAAAAAGGTATTAATGTCTATTGATCCTACTAACTGTCTACTAGCGCCACCTGCCCTGGCAAGTTAAGTAGAGTGGGAAAGACGGGACTGGGTTCTTTATTGGTTATTAAAATTCAGCGTGTTGCAAACTGTCATACTCGGGCTGCCAAGAACACAGCTATCACAAGGTACTAGATGCATACCTGCCAACCTGTGGACTTTCAAATTCATAAACCTCCCGACGCCGTGGGGGCTAGTAAGAGGCAGGCACTTTGCGGGATGAATGATGGTTTATTTTGTTAGCGATTTTTCTGTTGCCGATTTCGCCTGCTTTAGAAAGTTATTGGAATCAAAGATGCTTTATTTTTTCAGCGATTTTGCTGTTGCAGATATCTCTTGCTTTAGAAAGTTCTCGGAATCAAAGATGCTTTATTTTGTCAGCGATTTTTCTGTCGCCGGTTTCGCCTGCTTTACAAAGTTCTCAAAGTACACTTGTTCGACGCACTCCCTATTTTGATGCCCCTTCACCATAAGCAGATTTCCGAGGATCCTGTCGGAAACTGATGAGTGGAACTTTTTCCGGGTCTTATTTACAGTGCTGAACAGTCTTTCACATTCAGCGTTGCTGTGGGGAACCGTCGAGATCCCCAGCATGGGCACTGCAATCCTGTGGAACATGAGCGTTCCGTCGACACTTCGAATGTCCCCTACCTGTGCCCACTGTACGTCGCTCCTTGGTTCGTTCAATATATCCGACAAAAGGTTATTATATGCTTGCAGGCTGGAGAACTCAACTTGGAGTGCGTCCATTGCCTCAACCTTTGACTCGTTGCTCTGCCGAGGCAGCAGTGCAGGGAATGCCGTTATAAAATGGCGTATGCTGCTGGTACCGAATCCAAACTTCTCTCTCTTTTGGACGGCACGACACACGGGAATTCTGACGTGTAGGACTTCAGGAACACCTGAAAGTACCTCTTTTGAGGTTTGGAGTTTTCATGGCGCTGCGAAGCCACTGCAACTAGGGGAATGCTACAACGATTACACGTGCAACAAACACAGACACGGGACTGCTCGCCACGAAACTGGCCGAAACAGCGAGGCCGAACCCCGGCTGAACACGCCGAACCAACGTGCGCTGCCAAACACACAAACAAAGGCTTTGGGTTTTGGATTGGTTTTGGATCCGTGGCCATCGGATAGACGGATAGTAGAAACCACAAAGCTGCCGCGGACGGTACCTATCTAGGGCAGAGCGGTCAAGGTAATGGCAGTACCTTTACAGCTGATGGCTGTGCAAGGTACCGCCAGCAGTGAACTCTTTTTAGCATTTTTTTGTAAAATTCGAAACAAGATTCGTAAAATCATAAAATTAGTCCCAATTCATACATTTTACGGAAGATTCGGAAGAGTTGGCAGGTATGTAGATGTCACGTGATCCTCTATGCAACAATGGGTGGGATTGGGGCGGCCATGTGCCAGGCACAAGTGTCGTCTGCAACACACTCTTCACCACGTTTTGGTGTCTACGACATTCGACGACGTCTGCACAACTGTGGCATAAGTCTGAGCACATAGTGTCAGTAGTGTGGACGAAACTCCGAGCAGGGTGTCTAGCAAATTATTCTTTTGAAATTCCTTGACTTTTCCAGGTTTTCCCTGACAATTTCAGGTGAAATTCTCTGACCACTGTAGAGGCGATTAAATATATAATACCATTACGATACAAGGCATTGAGCATTGAGCACTGTGACGATCATTTTGCATGGGCTTCATTAAACTTGCATATTCCGAAACATTTGGGTTCGTCCACTCTGTATTAAACGAGCACTTTCTTGCCGCCGACATCGTCAATGAAGAGGCCACTTCCAGAAACACAATGAAAACACGACGCTCAACCACACGTCAATAACCGAATGGCAACATGGCCACCAGATGAACACTTTCGGTTATGTTCGTCTTAAGGCTTGGATTGGGGTCGGCGGCTTTCCCATTTGTTACTAAATCTAGAAGCTATAACTGGATCTAGCCTAGTGTCACGCTCTCAATCCAATCCAATCCAATTCAATCCAATCCAAGGCAAGGCAAGGCAAGGCAAGCAAGGCAAGGCAAGGCTTGGACTGGATTTGTCCAAGCCTTGCCAACACACCGCCTAATGGCGGGCGGTGTGTTTTATTGTGCTTCCTGGTGTTGTTTGTACGCATATGTAATCTTTTTTTTACCTTGTATGATGTCTGAGTGTTATTACGATATTGTGTTGCTGTAGGTTTCTGCATGCGCAAATTCTTTTTCTGTTTCTTTTTTTTTTTTGTATTTGCCGCTGGATTTTGTTGTCCTTACCGGCCGCTGGCACATCGTCAGGCAACTTGTTTGCCTTTTGTGCCAGCGGACAGTTCAAGTCGAATTTGTATTTGACTTGAAAAAATAAAACGATTGATTGATTGATTGTCGGCTGTTCTCTTTGCATCGGGTAACTCACTCTACATCAGGTGAGCAGAGCCTGCGCTCCGCTCTAAGCAAAATTTATTGCTGATTTTTCTGCCCCCAAATTTTCATGTCTCAGGGCACTCGATGGCGTTTCTGGCTCATTTTCCATGACTGGGCTCGCTTTTTGACAATATCCTTGACAATTCCCGGATTTTTCCGGTAATTAAAATTTCCCTGAGAATTCCCGGTTTTCCAGGTCGTTAGACAGTTGTGATGCGGGAGACGGCGCTAACGGCGGGGCGGCCGGATGGCTCCCAAGAAGCGCTCTGCGCAGGCGCAGGCACGTCAATCACGTGGACACCGCTGAGCGCCGAGAGAGAACATTGCTGATGTCACCCGTTACACTTGGCCGGAGAAGTAAAAACAAGCAAAAGGGGCAATGGTGATGAAGTTTAGCTCAATGTTGGCTACGCCCACGCTGTAGCCTTGACTGCGTTTCTGGTTGCGCCTCAATTCGCCCGCTCGAGTCAGCCGATTTCGGCAACTTGGCGAGTTGCAAAATTATCCGGACCGTTTAAGAAACATTTAGACAAAACTACATCGTAATATTTGACGTGTGGTCTTCCTAGGTGATACTAAAAAAAGACTGCACTGTTTAAAAAAAAAAAATTAAAAAATGAAGCAGAGCTACTTTTTACCCCAAATAACTATATATCTTGAATCTCCGGCTTTACCCTATCGAGTATGCTATTTAGTAGAGCGAAATTCAGAATACTTATTGTGAAATCGGCAAATGAAAACGATAACATAGCAAAACCAACATTCAAATATACCCACACATTTTAGTGCTGCGACTTCAGTGGCAGGCAGGATCGCCAGTCGAAAGGGCAGTCTAGAAAATGAACTATGCAGAGCATTTGTTTCGTGTTAATGCGCCAGTGCTGCAGCGATCTTCCGAAGTATTCATTTGACGCCATGAAACTGCTTGTAATCAGCTGGGAACAAATCCTACAGTCCAAAGAGTGAACCGCTGCCTTCCACTGATGTCACTTTTCGTTGTAGCCAGTAAAGACTTTCAGTTTGAAAAACACATTGAGGACCGAAATTGTGAATTTGATATAACTTTGCGAAAAAAGGAATATTTAGGAATAATATTTTAGATATTATTTCACCGACGCATGTTGGTGTGTTTAGGAAATTTCGAGACCAATCGTGGACCATGAAGAAAACGCTGCAGTACTCCTTTAATGGCACAATGCTACATAGACAGCTTATTCTGCAATTTTTGTACCTAAAACTACTCTAGAAAATTAATTTAAAAATATTATATAACCTTTTGTAGTCAGTTCTTGGATACATGGCAACTTACCAGCTATTATGTGAGCGTTCTTTAGCGGTCAACATGCTATTGACCGCAAAGGCTAACACCAGAAATACAGAAAAAACTCTCGTACAACTTATGTGCCATTGAATCGTGCCATGAAAAAAATTTGGTAATTATACGAGCTGCGAGGCGGCTGACATGACCAAGTTTCGTCTTGTCCTCTTCACTTACTTTGGTACTTACTTCTGTGTTCATAAGCAGTGAAATGTCTAGCCAGTGCAACAGAAAAGGAAAATGCCAAAAAAGCCAGCCCATTGTGCCCCTCAAACTCCCGCCTGCCAGCTAAGACGCGAAGAAGCACAGGGGTGCAGCGCGGTGCTTTCATTCCAGCCTTACTGTCGTTTCCGGAGGAGGACCGCCGCTTGTGGTGCTTGTGGGAGGCCCTCTGCTGGCGGCACCACAGGTTCACCATGTGGTACGAGACCAGCTTGAGGAAGAGCATCGTCACAAAGCCCAGGGCCATCGACGAGGCCACTGCAGGAAAGCACCCCCTCAGAGACCGAAGCAGCGGCAAAGGGACCATGCTCCTAAGAGCGCTAAAAATGTCAACACCTCGGGCTTTGGTACACTTGCTGAAGGTGACGAGAATGACGGGCTCGAAATAAACAACAAAAGGTCACAGTTAGACACGCAATCAGAGATACTAATGAAAATAAACAAAGTGCGCGAGGCAACTTAAAAAGAGGCCCTCTTTAAATAATTAATTTTAGGCTTCAAATTAAATCAGAATCGTGTGGAATACAAGATTTACAATTCTGATTTAGCCCATACTGGTGAAGTATGGGCTAACACTTTACGCAGATTGTGGAATATCAGGAGGGGGGTGTGCCGCACACAGCGAAACGGTACATCGATTAATCAAAATTGCTGGACTGGAAATGCCCGACATGCAGGGATTTACTTGTTCGGAACCTTCCCATTGATAGATGGCTTCTGTGTGCCAGAGAAATTCGAATTTGGTGCTGGGGAACATGTTCCACCATCCCATGGATAGCCGAAGAACTATACTGCAATATCCCTAAAGATGCCCCACCCCCGAAAGATAACCGGCCCTCTATTTCGGCATGATTGGCCATTTTTTCAAAAACACCGAAAGATAGCCCACTTTTAGTAAGGACAGGACCCTGGCCAATGGTGACCTTGGCAAAAATGGTGTTTCTTGGCCAAGGCGGGAAATAAACGAACATGGCTGACTGGTAAGGACAGCAGTCTTTGGTCCCTCGCCCCGCAATCACAAGTTTCACAGGCGACAAAATCTAAAACTTAAAGCAGCTGTGCAACGATTTTAACGTTGAAAGAATTGGCATCTTCTACTTTTGACATTGTTCACCTTGTCACAAAGGACAAAAAACACACCTCCTTCCTTCGAAATGTTGCGATTCCGCCGCGTAATCGCGAGGCAAAAATAAGAATATTCCCCGACCTGCAGCCGCGAGCGGCGGCCATGAGAAACACGCGGCGTGACGTCGATGGGGGTCTTGTAGAAAGATAGCAAGTTGTGCGAATACCTGCTCGATAAAAGGTAACTTTTCTATAAATCTTGTCGTTCCAACATATACAGTGCAACCCACTTATAACAATAATGAGAAAACCCGAAATTTCAATCGTTATAACCGATTATTGTTGTATTTGGACTAGAAACTGACCATTTCCAGTCTAGTATCTCTAGAAACTGATTGTTATAAGCGTATACATCATTATATGTGGTATCGTTGTAAGTGGGTTGCACTGTATATAAATGCGTCAAAAACCTGGTATCATCGACAAAACTTTTATTATACGGAGTTTTAGTGGCGCCATCTATCCTAGGTCCACAAAACCGTCAGCTCTGTCTGCTACCGCGAACAGCCGCCAGAAGCCGGAGGGGAGGGGGACAGGGCCGGACGGGTATGGCCAAACCCGGATGAGACTTTCCTCCTTTCACCATGTTGTTCGCGCCCCTCCCGCCAGCACGTGGTCACGCGGTCGCGAGCGGATGAGTTCTCGCTGCTTACTGATGGCTCTAGAGAGAGCTTCACCGGAACCCCGCGCCTTCCCCATTGACGTCACAGCGCACGTGACTCGGAAGATGGTGAAGGAGTTGAGAGGTGCCGAAAACCTCAATCTTTGTCCATTTTTAAAATAAAAACTAGGGCATGCAGGCAAAAACGGTTTTTTGTTCTTTACTGTTGAAAGGTCGAGACACTAACTCCAAAATTATTTAAGCAAAGCACTGAAACTGTTGCACAACTGCCTTAACATTTTTTTAAACTTCTTTTTCTCGCACACCTAAAGTTACCCTTCTCATTTTCACCCGATTTGATTTCGATTTTAGGTGGGCTATCTCTTGGGGTATTATGGTAGTACCGTATTTACTCGCAGAATGAACGCACTTTTTTCCCCGAAAAATCGAGGCAAAGTTACGGGGTGCGTTCATTACGCGAGGTAAAATTTTGCGTCCTTATTTACTGGCACAACGAACGGACCTTTTATCCCGCAAAACGGCAAAACGACGTAACTTCTTATCTCTTGTGCGTGCGCGGCGACTCCAAAACCAAACTGCAATGCGCAAAAAAAACATGCTCCTCTCAATGTTTCTTTTTTTCTTGCTTCCATGTTTTTCCCTCCCCTCTCTCTCTCCTCCCTCCCTTCCCTCCCTCCCCCCTCCCCACTCCCTTTCCCTCCCCTCCCTTCCCTTCCCTCCCTTCCCTCCCCTCCCCTCCCTTCCCTTCCCCCCCCCCGCCTTTCGCAAGTTGTTTTGTTTGCCCACCCTGCCCATGCATTCGCGACCTCGCTGCACCGGGATAGAAAAGTGGGTTCATTTCGAGGGCTCCTCGCTTCTCTTTCCAAAGTGCGAGGGGAGGCAGGCGAGGCAGGCTCTTCCTTATGTGCGCTTTGCTTAGGCGAGGGCTTCTCCGCTTATCTCCTTGAGCGCGGCGCGCGACCCTAAAACCAAACTGTGTTGTGCAAAAAAGAAAAAAAAGCTCTTCGTTTTTTTTTTGCTTTTAAATCCTTAGATTGTTGTTTTTTTTTGTTTGTTTGCCGTCTTTCGCAAGCTGTTTCGCTTTGCTTTGGCGAGGAGCTTCTCCGCTTCTCTTTCTTAACTCTTTGCGCACGGCGCACGACCAAAAATCAACTGCGCTGTGCAAAAAAAAAAAAAGCTCTTTTTAATGTTTTTTTTTTGCTTCCGTTGGATCTTTTTTATTTTTTTATTGTCTTTTACAAGGCGTTTTGTTCGCTCACGCCGCCCATGCATTCGCGACCTTGCTGCACCAGAAAAGATAAAAAAGTGTGTTCATTTCGCGCGCGTGGGGGGGAGGGGTTCAAAATTTTGACATCCCAGTTGGGGGTGCGTTTATTACGCGAGTGAAAGAAAAAAGTCAAAATTTTGAGAGCCGACTTGGAGGGTGCGTTCATTACGCGAGTGCGTTCATTGTGCGAGTAAATACGGTATCAATTTTGATTTAGTTTTGCACTTTCTTACAAGCTGGGGAGCAATCTAAACTACATTTCTGCATGGCAGTGGGACTTGTCAAACAAGGCATCCTGCTGGCATTGGGAGTCAGAAAGAAGGCCTCAATTGCGCAATTTAACGGCTTTTGTATGTATTTGTCTATGTGTGTGTTTGTCCCTTTCTTGTCATCTCTTCGTCTCCAGTTTAAACTATGTGTAACGGCTTTTGCTCTCTTGTTGTTTGGATAACAGCAGCAGTGAGAACTGTGGATGGTGTTGCACCATTTAATTTGAGTTCCAACAGCAACATCTCATCTCTGAGGTCTGGAATACAGTTAAAACTATTGTTGTTGTTATCAAATTGTTAAATTTGATAAACTCGTAGTTTTAATGAGGCATCTAGAGAGTTACTGCATGCCTGCAGTGCCCACGCATCGAGAATGCGATTTACACGCGTATGAATTTAGTCCGTGAAGACGACCCACACCGCTAGCATGTGAAGAAAACCTTGGAACCCTCCAGGAAACGAAATAAGGTGTTGTTCTGTCACCACAATCCTTGCCCTTGCGAAAGCCAGCCGGGGCTTGCATTGAAGTCCGCATACCCCACCAGAGAGGCAAAAAGAGTGTTCTTTTCAATCCAAGCACAAATGATTTCCGCATTTTCTTCGAGGGTGAACACTTTTTTCTTCGGGGCTTCATTTCATGGTGATGCGGAAGTCGCCGGTAGGACAAGCGCGTGGCGTCGTCGTCTCTTTCTGATACCTAGCATCTGGCGTGCACTGGTATTTCGTCATGCGTCGGTTCTGCAGTCATGCTCGAAGATCACGAGACACGCAAGTGTCGAGTAGAAAGCTTGCGCTGGAGGTGCGACGACTTGGGTGTTTTCTGCTGTTCTTGTCGTTGCAATGCCCCTGCTGTTCACATCCGCCGCGCCTGCCGTGCTCGTCGTTAGGCATAATGGGAGGGTGAACCGCTACTGAATGCGACCAAACCAGCCGAGTGTAAACCGAACGACTGGCAAACTCTATTAGTGCCATCTGTCGCGTGCGACATGAATGAAATACCATGAAACAGCTAGTGCCATCTGGTATAATTGACTAGAAGCCCCGAGTTTTTTGGTTTTTTTTCAGAGTTTTTTTTTTTTCATAAAAATAAAACTAGGGTCGTGCGATTTTCATGCTGGCACTGCTTTAATTAATTTTAAGGCACTCTAAACAAAATACTCCCGAAATTACCCCTTTTTGCAATAATTTTTTTTGGGAGTGTCAAATTTATTTTGACATTCCCAAATTTATTTTTGGTATTGTGACGCTCAAATTTATTGTGGTATTTTGAGTTCATAAACACACGAAGCCCTATGGAATCTGCGAGTAAATCAGATTTTGTTTGTTAAATCGAGTTTCAACTGTATGCACCACCGCATGCAACAGATTTTCTAAATGGCGCTGGTGTCACAAAAGCTAATTTGCCGACAAAAAGGCTGTTCTAGATAGAGCGGTTTAACTTACAGAAGTGGCAGTGGTAGGTGTGGGGCACACTCTGCGTCTAGAGGTCGACAGTATGATGGAAGCATAAGGGTTTCATCACCACTAATCCCGCATCCCCTCCGTTCCGTCCAACCATCGTACCAGCTTACCGATGCTACAAAAGGGGCATCTTACTTCTCAAGACCACCTCACGTCGAGACGAAGGCTTCCCAGAAGCAGTGACTCCACAATGTCAAGGGAGGGTATTATCTCTTCGCACCCTCCAACCTGGTGTTTTGCCCAGCCCTCAGAGACATTTCATTCATCAAATATTTTGACGTCAACAAACACACGGTGGTATGTGGTTTGCTTTCAGAAAGTGAAATCATGGAAGCGGTCAGGCGTGGAACGGTTGCACTGATGCGATAATTGTGTTGATTGTTGTGGGGCAGTTTTTCTCTGGCACAAAGGATACCACAGGTGCCCCTGAAAAAGGTTTGCAAGGCGTGAAGCATGGTTACTGCGGTGTGCCTCCCTCACCAGACAAAAGCCACAGAACTGCCCGTCGGACAGGTGCCTGAAACTATGTTTATGCAAAATGTGTTAATATACAAAATATTAGCCAGCGTAATGAATGCACCCCCCAAATTCGCATAAATTTTCAGGAAAAAAAGTGTGTTCATTACACGAGTAAATACGGTGCTTTATTTCTTCTAAATGAAACCAGTTCCAAGAAGCTGAACTACACTGACCACCCTAACTATAGACTATACCAGCAACAACCGCCAAAGATATTTTGGAATTGGGTTGCCACTGTCGAAAGCAGTGTGTCTGCAGGTGGATACACAAACAGTCCTCTGGAATTTTATCAGTTCCTCCCTCGAGTTTCACGAGCCTTTCTCAGGAGTTACACGAGTCCATTTCTGGAGTTTCACGAGTCCCTCTCTGGACTTTCACGAGACTTTCTCAGGAGTTCCACGAGTCCCCCTCTCAAGTTTCACGAGTCTCTCTCTGCAGTTTAAAGAGTTACCGTATTTACTCGCACAATGAACGCACTCGCGTAATGAACGCACCCCCCAAATCGGCTCTCAAAATTTCGACTTTTTTTTTCCCTCGCGTAATAAACGCACCCCCAACTCGGATGTCAAAATTTTGACCCCTCCCTCCTCGCGCGCAAAATGAACGCACTTTTCTATCCTGGTCACCGTGATCCTGGTGCAGCGAGGTCGCGAATGCATGTGCAGCGTGAGCGAACAAAACGCCTTGTGAAAGGCGTTAAAAAATTTAAAAAATCCAACAGAAGCAAGAAAAAAAGATTTTTTGCACAGCGCAGTCTGGATTTTGGGTTGCGCGCCGCGCGCAAGGAGTTAGGAAAGAGAAGCGGAGAAGCCCTCGCCTAAGCAAAGCAAAACAAAACAGCTTGCAAAAACGGCAAAAAAAAAAATCCACAAAGCCAAAAGAAAAAAAGGAGATTTTTTTTTTTTGCACAGCGCAGGTTGTTGCGAGTCGCGCAAGAGGATAGGAAAGAGAAGCGGTGAAGCCCTCGCCTAAGCAAAGCAAAACAACTTGCGAAAGACGGAAAAAAAAAATCCACGGAATTAAGAGAAAAGAAAAAACATAAAGAGGAGCTCTTTTTTTTTTTTTTCGCACGACGCAGTTTGGTTTTAGGGTTGCGCGCCGCGCGCAAGGAAAGAAAGAAAGAAAAGCAGAGAAGCCCTCGCCCAAGCGAAGCGCACATAATGAAGATCCTGCCCTCGCCTCCTCCTCGCACTTTGGAAAGAGAAGCAAGGAGTCCTCAAAATGAACACACTTTTCTATCCTGGTTCGGCGAGGTCGCGAAAGCATGGGCAGCGTGGGCAAACAGAACAACTTGCGAAAGGCGGGGGAAAACAAACAAACACAAAAGCAAAAAAAAAACCATAAAGAGATTTTTTTTTTTTTTGCGCATTGCAGTTTGGCTTTGGGGTTGCAGCGTCGCGCGCAAAGAGATAAGAAGTTACGTCGATTTTTGCGGGATAAAAGGTCCGTTCATTACGCGAGTAAATACGGACGCAAAAATTTTACCTCGCGTAATGAACGCACTCCCAACTTTGCCTCCATTTTTCGGGGAAAAAAGTGCGTTCATTATGCGAGTAAATACGGTACTCTCCGGGGATTCACGAGTCCCTTTCAGGAGTTAAGCTCGGTCCAAACAGAAACATATTTCTCTTACGTGTGCCTGAACACGTATAGATTCCCGCTTTCGGTTCCGACGTCACCACTCTGTTTTTCGAAAGTTAAAATATTTCTACCTTTTCGGGTGCTCGTATTGTAACATAGGTGCCCGTATTGAGAGTGGTCAATCATAGAGTGCGCTTTCTTCCCGCTCCACTGTCGGTGATGACTTGCTCAAAGTGCGCTTGACAAACAAACGCTGGGCTTGCAGAGAGCGGGGTTGGACAGGCACTGTTGGCTTCTTGCAGCGATTTTTCTGCGCTTTACATCTCTCTCGTCGTAAATTTATGTCGCTATCCATTTTTGTGCATGGTAGTTTCTGCGTGACGACTTGAAAATTCGCCTGGTGTGCCGCCGACGAATGTTCAACGTCCCCGACCTTGGTCGACCGTGCAGACAAAGTGCCCTTCGAGACCGGAGGAACGTTTGCCGGTGCCGCTTTTCTTTCTTTATTGGCTGTATGCCTCTGATAAGTTGTGTCGCCAGAGTCGTGGTGGTGTGAGCTTCCCTCGTGGTGGTTTCTGTGGGACGGCGTGAAAATGCTGTGCTCACCAGTATCGGTGCTATACAATGTGCGAGTTGCTCAAGTGTGCCACCGTCATGCTGCCTCACCGGACTCCATCTAGTCCTCTGTTGGCTTCTCTGCTGGCTTTACTGAATGAAGGACGCCTACTAAAATGACGCATTCAAAGCAGTATTTATTTATCTGAGAAATGTGGTGTTCATGCCAAGCCTCGTAGTTTGTGATCAGTGGAGTGGTAAATCAAGTAAGCAATGACTGCCTCATCCTACCATTGTCGCACATAGAGGCTTCGTGGGGAAAAAGGTACAACAAGCCTGCAGTCACCCACGACGACACAAAGTAGAGACGTTTCTGTCCCTTTTCTTCACATTGTGCGAAATAGTGCAGGTAGTTTTGCTGCCTCACGACGATGTAAAACCGACCGACGTTTCCGATGTTGCCATGTCACAGAGCAGACGACGCGCCATTTTCTCGACAGCGGGAGCACTTGCAGTGGCCAAAGTACCTGCGCCAGGCTCCACAGCATTGCCTATCCTTTCCCTCCTTGACCCGCATTCTCAATACACCCATGTTTCCAGAATGGTCGTCCAAACCAAAACATTAAATTTTTCTCCATATACATGTGCAGGAAGGCATATATTTATAGGTGTTCCAGTGTACATAAGAGAAATATGTGTTTACACCGCGCTTTACAGGAGTCATTCTCTGGACTTTCATAGGTTCCTTCCTCAAGTTTCAAGAGTTCCTCTCTGGAGTTTCACGACAGGTCCCTTCCAGGAGTTCCACGAGTCCCTCCCTGGAGTTTCACGAGTCCCACTCCGAGTTTCACGAGTCCCACTCCGAGTTTCCACGAGTCCCGCTCCGAGTTTCACGAGTCCCGCTCCGAGTTTCACGAGTCCCGCTCCGAGTTTCACGAGTCCCGCTCCGAGTTTCACGAGTCCCGCTCCGAGTTTCACGAGTCCCGCTCCTAGTTTCACGAGTCCCACTCCCAGTTTCACGAGTCCCGCTCCGAGTTTCACGAGTCCCGCTCCGAGTTTCACGAGTCCCACTCCGAGTTTCACGAGTCCCACTCCGAGATTCACGAGTCCCACTCCGAGTTTCACGAGTCCACACTCCGAGTTTCACGAGTCCCACTCCGAGTTTCACGAGTCACACTCCGAGTTTCACGAGTCCCATTCCGAGTTTCACGAGTCCCACTCCGAGTTTCACGAATCCCACTGCCACTGCGAGTTCCACGAGTCCCTCTCCGAATTCCACGAGTCCCTCGGAGTTTCACAAGCCTCTTTCTGGGCTTTCACAACTTCTCTCTGGACTTTCACGAGCCTCTCTACAGAGTTACACGAATCTATATCTAGAGTTTCACGAATCCCACTCCGAGTTTCACGAGTCCCGCTCCAAGCTTCACGAGTCCCGCTCCGAGCTTCACGAGTCCCGCTCCGAGCTTCACGAGTCCCGCTCAGAGTTTCACGAGTCCCGCTCCAGAGTTTCACGAGTCCCGCTCCCAGTTTCACGAGTCCCGCTCCCAGTTTCACGAGTCCCGCTCCCAGTTTCACGAGTCCCGCTCCGAGTTTCACGAGTCCCGCTCCGAGTTTCACGAGTCCCGCTCCGAGTTTCACGAGTCCCACTCCGAGTTTCACGAGTCCCACTCCGAGTTTCACGAGTCCCACTCCGAGTTTCACGAGTCACACTCCGAGTTTCACGAGTCCCATTCCGAGTTTCACGAGTCCCATTCCGAGTTTCACGAGTCCCATTCCGAGTTTTACGAGTCCCATTCCGAGTTTTACGAGTCCCACTCCGAGTTTCACGAATCCCACTGCCACTGCGAGTTCCATGAGTCCCTCTCCGAATTCCACGAGTCCCTCGGAGTTTCACAAGCCTCTTTCTGGGCTTTCACAATTCTCTCTGGACTTTCACGAGCCCCTCTAAAGAGTTACACGAATCTATATCTGGAGTTTCACAAGTCCCTCTCTGGAGTTTCATGAGCCCTCTTTGGGCTTTTACGAGTCGGGAGTTACACGAGTCCCTCTCTGGAGTTCGTCGAGTTACTCTCAGAAGTTTCACGAATCCCTCTCAGAAGTTTACAAGTCCCTCTCTAAAATCCCCCTCTACAGTTTCACATGTCCTTCTTAGGAGTTTCATAAATCCTTCTCTGGAGTTTCACAAGTCCCTCTCTGGAGTTCCATGGGTGAGGTAACCGAATGGTGTTGCATGGCACCCACCTGGATTGCACTCGTAGGTGAACACCACCACGGGTGGAAGAAGCAGGATAGAGGACAGGTTGAGGACCTGGATGTGCCTGGCAATGCCCTCGGACAGCATGCCCTGGAAGGGACCCACGTGGCAGCCGGAGCTGCCACTCTGCGAGGGGCTTGCTTACCGTGGAGAGCAGCTTCTCGACACCAAGAGCGCAAAGGATGCACAGGTTGAGACCTGTAGGACAACCAGACAACTTATATGTCGTGACAACTTAATGCGCAAAATCTTCGCAAACAGAAAAGTTGCAAAACATTCACTGCTCAAATATGTCGCCCACGGCAGGGAGTGAACGGACAAGTTTGACCCTGATTTCAACAATTAGTTTCTGCAAAAAATTCACAAAAATGTTTCGTTCGGTCACTAGCCAAATATTAAGCCCGATAACATACGATAATCTACAATACCCTATTTTCGAGCGTACGACAATCCCGCTGTGCGCAGGAAAATTTGTAAGGGTCCTGAACGCGACGTATCCAATATTTGTAGCTTCTGCACATTTATTAAAAATCAGTCTAAGCTAGGTTTGTACTTGAAAACCTAAGATTATGTAGTACAGCAAGTGGCAAGATTGTGAATGAAACGGTTCCTAAAAGAGCACTTGACTGGTGCCTTTAGCGCGCTACAGTACGGACGCACCGAAAGTAATAACAAATTGCGTCAGAAGTTGCGATTCCATCAGTTGGTTGTGGAAGGCTTGCAAGAAGGAGAACGCAAGCGTCCTCCCAACTCGTTGCTTCTCGAGTTTTCACGGACCGTCCAATAGAAAAGCGACCTAAAGCAGAACAGGCGTTTGCTGCATCCCCATCCGCCACCATCGAGGCAGTTACGACATGAGCGCGACGTTGTCTGGCGGGAATAAAGTCTCAAAAGTTTGCGGTGGCGGTCAGAGACACGTTCCAGGCGCCGCTCCGACGCTGTGTGCGAGGGGACGCGGCCAGAGGGGTAAAGACGGGAGAATCCTAAGCGCCCACGTCGGTGGTCCCGAGAAACTTGAGAAAGAGAACGACGAGACGAGCAGAAAAAGAAAGGTTGGGGGCATTCAAACGCTTGACAACTCAAAATTGTTCGAGCGTTTGTCAACTTTCATATTTTCTTTTTTATACAATGCGCGACATTTGTGTTTTTTGCTAAGTAGCAAATAAAACTAAAACAAGAAGTACAGATCTTCCAAGTGATGTTTTCCTGTTTCGTTGCATAGTTTAAAGCGTTGCCAGTGATCTGGGCCCACAGGGACCGCCGATAAGACCACCAAAGTCCGCATGTATGTCTTGCCAATCCAAAGCGGCCCCAATGCACGGGACCTTTCCCTCTAGATAACTGTACAGTCGAATCTCTATAATTTAAACTCGAGGGGGATTGAACATTTGTTTCAATAAAGCAAAGTCTGAATTATGGGGAGTTTCCTCCCATAGAGATGCATAGGATGGGACATGCATGTTAGTTTGAATTATCCAGAAATTTGAATTAAGAGAGTTTGAATTAACAAGATTTGATTGTATTAACTCTACGGCAACGGCAGAAGCGAAAGGGCCAGCAAACCCACCTGCGAGGATGTAGAGGGGTGGCCAGACGCCCGGGTCCAGCAGCATGTAGCGCACCCACTTGCCGGGGTCCACCAGGATGCCGTACCTGCGTCGCCCAAGATCAGTGGCCGCCCCGGCAACCGCCCCGGGCCGCACTCACTTGAGCAGGTTCTCCAGCGCCACCCGGCCATTGGACAGCACCTGCGGTCGGCCAGACACGGTCTCGGATCTCGAGGAGTGGCACTCTCAGCAAACCACACCGGGGATTGCTTTTGCAAACGTTCAGACGACTGCCCAAGTACGCTTACTATTGGACCCCCAACCGCCGGTAGGGTGGAGAATTAGGTGCGTTTCTGTTATCTCCAGATAATGCTGGCTGTTGGGCCGAAACCAAAGTATTAAGATTACGTGCGTGTACAACGTACCTAAGCGCACGATGTACAGTCAAACCTTGATGTAACAAACTTCTATTGACATACCTTTTTCTAACTGCAAGTGTACGCACTCCATGTATTTTTGACCTCTATGTAACGAAGTCCCGTTTGCCGAAATTTCGATGTAACGAAGTTTCATGGACAATTCGGCACAAACTTTTGGGACCCAAAGGAAATTTTGGGAAGCATACGCGCTGAAATGGGCCCCCCATAAAGCGCAAAGGGTGAAACGGGCCGCCCAACTGGCGCAATGCTGCGGAGGGTGCCCTATGGGAAAAGTCGGCGAATCTGGTGAGTGTGGTGTACAAAACGGCCACTAGAGGACACCAGAGCCGCCGCCGTTTCATCCGTCGGCTTCATTTGCACTGCGTAGTTCGTTTTGAGGCCTAACTAAAAGCTTGCGTTTCTCGTTGTCCTGTGCGATGGAGCCTTCAAGGCGATGGAGCCGTCCCTGACAACGTCGACCTCGACGACGTTCTATACGCCAACTCTGTTGTCATTGCTGACGAAGCACGTGACCGACGAGGCGACAGCTAGCAATGTTTGTGGGAACTCACAAGACGGGAGGGGAAGACAGCGAGCCTGATGAGCAAGACACCTGCGATGTGCCCAGTAACCGTGAAGTGGTGGATGCGATCAATGTCTTGAGGCAGTTCACGAGCACAGAGCAAGACGAAAACGCGATGCAGGCCATCTGGCTATGCGAACGTCACGTGATGCCAATAATAATGTCAAAAGTGGCCCAGAAAAAGGTGACGGACTACTTTCAACCGAAAAAAAAAAAAAGGCGTCCCCGGTGAGTTTTGTGCACCCGGGAAACATTTGTGGAAACTTTCTTTAACACTAGCCCCAAATTTCTATGAAGAAAAATTTCAATGTCAATTCATCAATCAGTCAATCAATCAATCAGTTTATTTTTCTTTCAAGGGGTACATGTTCCTTGAAATGGTACCCTGGTGCAAAAGGCGATCGTGTCGCCTGACTGGGCACCAAGGTCATGAATGTAACGAAGTAAATTCCGAATTTTACCAACTTCGGTACATCAAGGTTTGCCTGTACTACTTTCAAGAAACGTGGGTACATCTGGAGCACTCGCTAGAAGGCAATTCCATTTTTCGGTAGTTTGGGCAAAAAGGTTTCTGTACCATATTTTCTTGACTATAGTCCGCACGTAGTCAGTTGGAGGGTCCTTTTAATGGTGTAGCTAAGTACAGGTAGAATCATGAACAGCATGAGCGGGAACGCTGGAGCACGTGACGTTGATGCATGCTGCGCTACCTCGAGGCTGATCAAACAGCGTGATGAAGAGGGTCTGCACGTCGGAGTAAGCTCACAATCTCGCAGCCCCCTCTCCACTCCACAGTTTCATTAGCCTCGAGGCATGCATCGAAGGCTGAGCTAAGGCGTTCCCACTCATACTGTTCGCGATTGTACAGCTACTTAAGAGGTACTTTCTATTTTCATGTCGAGATTTACTGATGGCTGGATACCTGCCTTTTTGTGCAGTGCAGGCATCAGGATACAAAGTGTAGAGAAAGATAATATGGTTACATAAAAGTCAAAGTCGCAGTTAAACGCAATAACATCTGCAATTGAGAAAAAAAAATCAGCAGAACCCATCCTTTGGGAATGATTATCTACGTTAATGCGAATAGCATCAAACGGTGCGGAGTTATGCGCGTTCGTCAGGTGGCCGGCACACTCTAGATACGCCAGCCCACTCTTGAGGAGATTCTAAATTTGTTGACACTTTCACAGCCCTGCGCACGATCTCCGCAGCCCAGCACGTGCGTTTGTGTCACTTAGGAAGGCGAGCAAAGCACGCGCCATACGCACAAACACTCAAAATGGTACCGACCAGACTTTCTGGCGTCTCAGCTAGTCTCAACCAACGGTACTCTAAACGGTTGTTTATATCTTTACCATAGGACGCAGCTGTACAGCGCTGTCACAGCTACCGGTGCGCGCGCGCTCCATGCACGAGGGCTCATTCCGCTCTCGTGAGGCTGGCACGGCCGCTACATCACCCTCTCCCGAGCGCGGGAGAGGGTGAGCTAGCGGCCGTGCTCAGCCTCACGAGAGCGGAATGAGCCCTCGTGCATGGAATGCGCGCGCACCGGTAGCTGTGACAGCGCTGTAAAGCGCGTCCTATGGTAGAGATATAAACAACCGTTTAGAGTGCGTTGAATGACTGCCTTCATAGCTCTGTGGTTAGCGCGTCTGCCTGCTGATCAAAGGGTCAACGGTTCGAATCCCAGCCGGCGCCGGTCTTTTTTATTTATTTATCGACCCGCGGCGTAAGAGGTCAGATAGCCAGATAGATAGATACATAGACGAAAAGTGCGTGAAGTAGCCAAAGAATGCTATTCGCATTAAAAAATGGAAAGTAGAAAGCATGGCGTAAGGGGAAACATCATGACCAGGGTGACCATATTCCTCAAAGTAGGAAACGGGACACCCCCAGCGACAAAGGGGGGGGGGGGGTAATAAAGATTGAGTTTGGCAGAAAAAAATGTTATGACATAACTGCTCTTATTTCAAAACGTTACCATATTGCACTGAGCCCTAGGGCCTAGGGAACAGTCACACTCACAGTTCAGTTGCGTGCGCTCATTTGGAAGGTCCTGCTTCGGGTCCTTCGTTGGTGGGCATATTTTGCTGTCGACTGAAGTTTCCTAAGCAGGACTCGGTTGTAAAGGTCTGCGCACTTATATGGGAAGTTCAACTCGTTGCGGTTTGCTTCAACTCGCTTGATACCGATTTTGAAACTATGCACTCATGCGAAAACGGGACATGATACTTTATTCGAACAAAAAGACAAGACGGCAGAAGCGGACCTCAAAAACGGGACTGTCCCGGCCAAAACGGGACGTCTGGTCACCCTAATCATGACCCCAACGTGCATGCAACGTTAAAAGGATGCTGACAACCCCCAAAATTTGTTTTATTTTTTTGCCAGGCAATTTATTTTGTTGTCAGAAGGATACCCAATCAATACTTTACTAAAGCGACACGTGCATTTTTAATAAAAAGTAAAAAACGAAACTTCTCGGAACCAAAACCGAAACTGGAGTGGGGAGGAAGAAGAAATATAGAGGACAGAGTTGACAAAAATCACGTGGCTGTGCAACTTTTTTTTTTTTTTTAATCAACGTATTTGCAGCTTTTTAGAAGCCACAAAAAATGGGTATCATATTTCTTTTCTATTTTTAATACTGAGTGTGTGCTTTCGATGATTCACGACTTTGACTATCTTTGGCGGTTGTGTCTAAACCATAGAAAACAGCATGTGACCCACGGAGAAGAAAGTGAGTGCGACTCAAACCGGCCAGTTCTCGATCGGCGGGTTTCGGGCGGAGAGAATACGAATTTCGAGCCGCCAATTCTGTTCTGGGTAGTTGGGCTCTCACATGCCACGTATAAATAAAAAAATTGGCGAGCATAAATACCCTGTCAGTGTCCCTTTAAGGGAAGTGCAGAAATCAAAACTTGAAATTACAAATGTGGCTGGAACACTTGGAAGCATCTCAGTTTTGGATAGTAAACAAATGAGATGTTCTACAATTCTCTGTAATGCTGAATTAGAGCGCACCTCTTGAGAGGAGGAGGAGAAGAGGGTATGCCCCTCCTCTTCCTTCTCTCCTGGTCCCCTCCCATTTAGCGGGAAACTTTTGCTAAATGTAGCGGAAAAATTTTCCCGCTAATTTTAGCGGAAAAATTTCCCCACTAAATTTAGTAGAAAAATTTCCCTGCTCAATTTAGTGGGAAAATTTAGCAGGGAAGTTTTCCCGCTAAATTTAGAGGGGAAACGTCCCATGATGCAATGCACGGTTACGTCGACGCCAAGGTCGCTCAACCCAGAAACGGGCGCCTAAGAGCTGCGCTCTAAAAAGCACATGGGCATAAATTATTGAATTCCAAAGCTTTTACAACGCAACTCTTAGGCGCCCGTTTCCGGGTTGACCGGAGTCAACGTTGGCGTAACAGCACGTTGCATTATGGGACATTTTCCCGCTAAATGTAGCGAGCATGTTTTTCCACGAAATTTAGCAGGGAGGGTACGTCCTCAAGAGCTGACCTCTAGTTTTGCATTAGATTTGTAAATGTCTTTCATATTTTATCTTGATTTTAGTGATCATGCATGTATACCACTGAGGAATTCACACCAAAAATCACTTTAATTCTTCAAGGCATTAAACAACAAAAAATAATTGCAGCCTATACATTTTAAAGGATGGGCTTTGTACGACAGGTCGTGTTCCCCAGAAGGCTGTGGGGAACTTGGTACAGAATTCAAAGACGTCCAACGTCAGAGTTGTGTCGAGAGGCCAGCGACACCCAGAGACCTACTTGTTGAAAGATGATTTGGCCAAGAGACTGGAGAAGCTTTTTCTAGCAGACTACTTTTATTTTCAACATATTTTTACTGAGAAATAAGGCAACATACTACAATTCAATTAAATAGCAAACAAAAGAAAATGGCTCTCCCACGACACCACTCGGTAAGGAAGTTTTAAAAAGCTTTCTGTAAAACATGCTTATATGTGTAGTTCGTTCGTAGACCATTAAAGGGTCATGAAACACTTTTCCAACTTTTTCCTGTTTAGCTTTCCTCCTCAACTCATAAATCGCGCATTCTACCAAACAGTTCAAGAAGACGGAAAGGGGGAGTCCCCTCTTGCTCAGACTCTC
The DNA here is from genome assembly GCA_037355805.1 of Ixodes ricinus. Lineage (NCBI taxonomy): Eukaryota > Metazoa > Arthropoda > Arachnida > Ixodida > Ixodidae > Ixodes > Ixodes ricinus. The sequence goes on along the minus strand of JAZHYW010024970.1, from coordinate 29,326 downwards.
GTTTGTGTACCCGGACACCGCCATTCTCCCCGTAGAAGATTAGCCCGTCGCTCAAAATTCAGACAAAAGTTGCTTTCCCCACCCCGTTCACCCCCAAGCTGACAGTGCTGTGGAGGCTACATGCTCGTTGGGCCAGCCACACTTTTGCCACGTGATCACGCTCTCGCGCATACCCACGCGCAAAGAATGAGGTCCGGTGATGAAAGGGAGGTGGCTGATTGGTCCGGTACGTGCGTAGCTTCAACCACAATGCCACCTTAGGGGTGAAGGGAATAAGTGAGGTCCGGTGTCGTGTGACGTGCGTTTGGACCCGGTGACGCGCTTTGGGGACCGTGGATGTATCACAGTGAAAAGGCAGAGAGCTAACGAAGGGAAGGAGGTACGAAATAGTCCGCTGTGTTTTCAAACTTCTGTACTGAAAGTCAGGCTTCTGACTTTCTACCTTTTTTGTTTTGGCACACTGAACGATGTGCTAGCTATTAGTAAAATCCCAATCTAAATTGATTTATCCCAGCCCAAAACTCGTTTCATGGACCCATCAACTTTACAAAATAACAGACTCGAGCAGCAGTAAGTGGAGGCTAGCAGCTATTTTCTGATATTACTAATGTCGCCTCTCCTAACAATATCGCCTCTTATAACAATATTTTTTTTTTTTTTTTTTCGCAGTGTCTAGCGTTACGTCCGACGGAACCCGAAATAATAATTAAAGTTACGTCCGACGTAACTTTACGTCAAGGTTTTGAGTTACGTCCGACGTAACCCAATATAAAGATTAAAGTTACGTCCGACGGAACTCCAAATAAAAATTGAAGTTACGTCCGACGGAACTCGAAATAAAGATCGAGCAACGTTACGTCCGACGGAACCCAAAATAAAAATTCAAGATACGTCCGACGTAACTTTACCCTAAGGTTTCGAGTTACGTCCGACGGAAATAAGTTACGGCCTGTGTAACCTACGGAACCTTATTGAATGTTACGCTTTGTGGCCGAAACACGACGTAAACATAAAAATATATATAATTACTTCTGCATCACGTCCGATGCAGCGTTGGTAAATTGGTCAAAATCGCGGTTTGTTGAGGGGTTGGAGTGTGTTTCTCGTATGTAGAGGCTGCGTAGACCTGGCGGGTTCGATACCCGTCACATACGCTTTTTTTCTCGATTTTTCCTCTTTTTTTTAGCAATTTTCTTCTCCTTTAAGAGGATTTTTTTTTTCGATTTGTTTTTAGATATTAAACTACTTCTTCCTAGACGCGACACACAAAAGAAAAGAGAAACATTTACGAAATGGAAACCGCAGCACGCGTGCTGCGAGCCTGAGACTGCTGAGACCCTGAGATAACAGTGTTGGGGTGTTGGTTCGTACGACAGATTAAGGGCCCGTCGTCTCGTCTAAAGCGTCGAAAGCCCCTATATGTGCCGTGATCTAGAAAAATCGTGTTGCTCGTATGTTTAGACAGTTTTGATGCTATAGTACGCATCCACGGGTGACTTGTCTCTTAGCTCTAGATGAGAAAGTTAGCCACTGCAGTACAACCGCTAACCAGTGGGGTCTTTAACGTGCACCACGCAGTAGTAATTACACGAACACGTGCCGGTACCACGACCTACGCTGGTACGAAACTCATCCAGGTCGAAACGGGCAGCGGGTGGGGGTAACTTTATTTTTTATTTCGAGTACCGTCGGACGTAACTTTAATTTTCACATTGGGTTCCGTCGGACGTAACTCGAAACCTTGGGGTAAAGTTACGTCGGACGTAACTTTAATTTTTATTTGGAGTTCCGTCGGACGTAACTTTAATTTTCATATTGGGTTACGTCGGACGTAACTCGAATCCTTACGTAAAGTTACGTCGGACGTAACTTTAATTTCTATTTCGGGTTCCGTCGGACGTAACGCTAGACACTGCGTTTTTTTTGTTTTTTTCTTGTGCGTGTGTGTGCTAGTTTAGAGGCACATTTGGCAAGTCTCATTTTTGCACGCTGAGAGGCTCTGGCACGGCTCCGCACGGCGCGCGTGTCCGCCTTTGCCTTTCGCGCCACTTATCCCAACGCGACACCCGTGCAAAGTTTCCCTAAAGTCGGAGGCTTGGCGACAAGCCGGACGGGTCATCAGAGGCGTGCTCCTTGCCCCGTTGGCTTGGCGCGTTACCAGAACCGTGCCCCAGACAAACGGAAAACATTCCGATGCAACGATTGCTCACCTGTCGAAGCTTGCGAACAACCGTGGAGGAAAAAGTGGTTGCTACGCGGTGCACGCCCGCGCGCCCGTCAAACACGCAGCGCAACGGGTTGCCGGACTCACCAGCAGGATGATGCAAAAGTTGAGCAGGCCACGGTAGTTGGTCCATCCCCGCGTGCCGCTCAGCAGCGAGTCCCTCGGCATGTGGATCCTGCAGCAGAGCGGATAGTTGGCTCATACCGATGCGCGGAGGACAAGTTACTGGATAGTCGGGCCAGAACCTGTCCGACAAAGGGGCTTGAGCTTGGGCACGAGCTTCTCGTCCACGTCGTTTGTATCCTCGCACGTCAACATGATCCGCGGCACGCTAGAACGGCTAGAACCTCGAAACCCCTGCCCTACTGCGCTGTTTGTTGCGGCAACGAGCGCAGGAAAGGGAGAAAGTGGACAAGGCTGACCGACCAGCTGACGAAAACAACCGCCAGCGTTGGCCAAAGATTCCGACGACGGAGAAGAGAACCGATGGCGAGGGAAGGAGGGCAAAGGAAGAGAGGGCGCTCCGTTTTGCGACGATGAACGCAGATGGCGCTGATTTAACAAAAGCGCGGGAACATTAAACTGCGCAAACGGCGATCAAAACTTCGTCAGCCTTATGCTGTACTTTTCTCGCCTCAACTTTGGCAATGGCTAAAACCCGTGAGCCGCTCACTTGGAAAGCGTGTTGCAAAATTCGCGAGCCCAGTGGAGTATTGTACACATTACTCAAAAGAAGTAATCGATTAAAATTACCATTACTCTCGAATTAGAAAGTATTCGATTGGATTACTTGAAAGGAAACGTAATTGACCATTACTTGAAAAGTAACCGTTACTCTTTCGATAACTGTAGATTTTCAAAACAGCATTTTTTATTTCTGCCAGCTTGAAAACGGGCTTTTCGTTTCGTTGTCCCTGGACACCATAGTAAACACTGATTGATTGATTGATAACAAACTACTGTAAACGACTTAATTTTCGCGGCTCAAATTTTCGCGAATCGGGCCAAAGCTGAAAATTTGAAATTATTCGCGGGTTCTAATTTCGCGAATCGAGCGTAGCTTCCGTAGTGTTCCCATATTGCCCGAATTGTTCGCGGGACTATAGACCCTTTCCGAAATTGCTCTTGGCAACAATGAGCCGTTGCCTTGACGGCGCTCGGAAGTGCGGCTGGCCACTATGATCGGACAAGGCATGTCGACCACGGCGGATGGCGGTCGCCGGTTTGAATCGGGGCTGTTAAGTTCAAACCTTCAGGTGCGCATAGACGTGTTTTTAGTCGTGGATATGCGGGAGTGAGGTGCGCGGTTGGCCCAAGGAAGTGCCAATGCGGAGGGCAAGTTCGTCTGCTTCTCGCGCAGGGGTAGCGGTGACGTCAGAACGCCGAGCCCTGATTGGCTGATCGCGGTCCCCTATCTGAGCGTCGTCTGCTCCTTTGCAACGTCGTCTGCTCGCAACGTCGTCTGCGTCTGTCTTACCTTTCCTGCGACTTTTGCAAGTGGAGAGGCCAGATTCACGAAACTATCTTACGCCAAAAATATGCGTAAGACAAAACTTAAAAACAAATTCGTATTCACGAACCGAAATTTTCGTAAGTTTTGCGCAGGTTACGACAAAATCCTACGACAGCTCCGAAGCTACGCACTTGTTACGATCAAATCAGCATGGCCGACAGCGTCGCGGTCGCGACGACCAACGGACGTTTATTTTTCTACGTGCGCTTCTCTCGCGTCCCGACTTCAAGCAGCAAGAAAAAAGTAAAAGTACTTGAACCAGACCACGACGAACAAGAACGCTGGATCCACAAACACCCGGGAAAAGCTCCAACGGCCACGATTCCACCGACACCGACCAAGCGAACTCGGCAGATAGGCCTAGCAGCCACTCCGACTCGGTGACCGTCTGCCCACGACCGGCTGGCGTGCTGAATGGAATGTGCCCGCGCGACCCTTGTGAACCCTTCCCGTATTATACTGTGATCACTGACCTCAATTTTAGATTAAGAGGTCAATCTCTTCCTCTTGTCATCTCCTTGTTTTCCGAGGCAACGGTGACTCTCGCCGGTGAAAAAGCGGTGAATATCCGACAGACGCAGGAAAGGTAAAGGAGCCATCGCTTTGACTAGCAGACGTAAAGCAGACGACGTTAACTGCGCCAACCCGCCGACGCCGTTAAAGAATGAGGAGTCTTGCCGCACACGAAAGGGGGAAAAAGTATTTGGGAGGGAACTTGCGGACACTAACACGCTCACTCTCGGTTCTTAGCAAACAAACCTCGGCGTCTCGGGACACCTCGCCAGTGAGTACTTTGACTTCCCTCCTTGATGCGCGTCTGCTAGTTGTTCGACAAAAACAACGAACCGCTCGAGTTATTTCGTCTGCCTTCTCTGAAAGGCGAAGTCGAGCTCGCTCGTAAAGACCTGCACTTCCGAAAGTCGCAGGAAAGGTAAGACAGACGCAGACGACGTTGCGAGCAGACGTTGTTGCAAAGGAGCAGACGACGCTCAGATAGGGGACCGCGATCAGCCAATCAGGGCTCGGCGTTCTGACGTCACCGCTACTTCCTTTCTCATGCGCAGAAGACGAAAATGAGCCCACTTGCGAGGCGCAGGTCGCGGGATATGCGGGAGTGAGGTGCGCGGTTGGCCCAAGGAAGTGCCAATAGTCAACAGCGAGAGGATCGGGCGACGTTTGGCGATCACGACTTCTCTTTTGGGCGGCCGTTGAAGATGCCTCCAAAGTCCAAACCAAGATCAAAAAAGGAAAAGCAGGAGAAGACGAGGGAAACCCTAAATGTCAAGGAGGGCAGCGGTAAGGACTTGGACGACCGCACATTGAATGACGAAGATGACGAAACACCGACGCCGAGACGGGAAGGAGGGGCGAGAAAGGCGATGAACAGCGAGGACGGAATGGTAAAGTGCGAGGGATGCGACCGGTGGATATACCTGGAGGCGACGCCGTTCGACACGTTGGAGGAGGCAGAGACCAGCCGATACAGATGCGCTCTGTGTATAAAGATTGAGGTGTTGAAAGAGACGCTGGAGAATGCCCTGGTGAAGGCAAAGGAGGAATGGAGGGGACGAGAGGAATGTCTCAAGACACTCCTCGAGGCAGAAAGGGAAGCGAGGAAGGCCGAAGAGCAAAGGAGAGGAGATCTGGAAAGGCGAGTTGCAGAGCTCGGAAAAGCACTGGAGGAAACACAGAGGTCCTGGGGACGAGAGCGGAGGGAGAACAACCCGGGAGCAACACAGGGAGAAAACCAGCGGACGGACACTGATGAAGATGAGGAAGGGGCAAACGCGACATTGCCTGTGGATCCAGGGAGAGACAGGAACAGGTCCGACAGCAACCGGAGGGAGAGTGACAACAAGGAAAGAGAGGCAAGGGAAAGAAAGGAGCACTCGACGGAGCCAGGTAACAAGGAAGCGCCGAAGCCGCCCAGAGCTCATCCCACGCAGCCCATGCAACCCGAGCCCATGCAACAGAGAAGGGCAGCGTCCACACCACTAAGACCACCAAAGGAGGTGAAGAGAGAGATCATTGTCGCAGGCGATGGGAATGTGGGGAGGTTTGCGGAAGCACTGGTTCGAGAAGTAGGGGTGAAAGACAGCGTGGAATTCCTCTACCAGGAGGGAGCAACTGTAGACCAAGCCCATGAGGCCATTCGGGAGTACGAAGAGCTGGCCCGGAAAATCCCCAGAAAATATGTGCTGCACCTGGGCTGCACTGAGGTCCTCCAGGGTAAAACGGAGTACCTGACGGCAAAGCTGGAGGAGACATGGAAGGAGAGGGGGCTGAAGTTATCATCTGCTCAGTACCACAGGCGACCAACCGGGACAAGGAGAGGCAGAAGGAGGTGGTCAAAGCAAATACAAGCATCCAGGCGATGTGCCAGAGGATCGGAGCACGTTTCCTGGACGTGAGTAAGGGGCTAAGCGCGAAGAGTTTCACCAGGGAGGGCATGCGCTACACCTACAGAGGGGCAAAGCAACTGGCTGGAAGGATTGCGGAGACGGCAGCCCCTTTTTTAGGGAAACCGACCAACCTGAAGATGCCCCGGAACGCCAGCAATGGGAGAAGGAGTGTGCCGAGTGTAGACGCCCTGTGGCAAGTGCTGGAACAACTGGTCAGAAACCGACATGGATACCTCCAGCAAGGGAACAGACACAGGCACTAGCCGGAGGTGGGGGAGAACAAACAAAAAGGGGAAGGGGGAGAGAGAGGGGGTCCACACAAAAAGTGGAAAAAGGATGAGTAAGGCAGCAAAGGACCGGAAAGCAAAACGGAAGAATAGGAGAGTAAAGAAAAAGCAGAAAGAAATGAAGATTGTTTTTCTAAACATGCAAGGCGGAAGAAGGGCAGGGAAATGGGAAGAGGCGTTCCAGATGATCAAGACGGACAAAATTGGGGTATTCGCAGTGGCAGAAACACATCTTAGGGAAGAAGAAATGCCTCCGGAGTGTGAAGGGATGCTGTGGGAGGGGGTAAACAGAGAGGGAAAGGAGAGAAGAGGGGGTGGGGTTGGGTGTTTTACTGAGCCGGGGTGGCAGAGACAGAGCCCCAAGTGTCAGGAACACGTCTGGATAACCGGGAAGCTGGCGGGACAGGAAGTGGCGGTGGCGGTTGTTTACCTCTGGACTGGGACAGGCAGCAGGGAGAGGAACCAGGAACTGGTGGAGTGCATCAAGAGGGACTGCAACGGACTGAAGAGGCCTACCATCATAATGGGGGACTTTAATGCCCACCTAGAAGAGTTTGATGGCCGAACGGACCACAATGGAAAACTAATGCTGGACATGGCAGATCACCTGAACATGGTAATAGCCAACTCAGAAAGCAAATGCACAGGCAAGACTACGTGGACGGCCAGAGAGACAAGTTCCACCATCGACTACTGCCTGATGTCCCCAGAGCTGTACGAGAGACTAAAGTACATGGAGATAGACGAGGAGGGCAACAAGAGCCTGGGAAGCGACCACAACAGATTACTGATTGCTTTTGGAGCAAAGCCAGCGGAGGTGAAGAGAGGGTCGACAGGACGGCACAGTATTACTCAAAAGGAGGCCCAAACGACGGCAGAGAAGCTGGAAGCAGAAGCTGAGAACAAAGAGATTGAGGCATGGAACGACATCATGCATTGGTGGACCCACCACTTGGAAAAAGTGGAGAGACCAGCAAGTTACAAGGGGAGGAAAAGAAAGCGTTGGTGGGACGGTGAGGTGAGAGAGGCCATAGGGAGGAGACAGGAAGCATGCAGGAATCTCAGAGGAAAGATCAGAGAAAAGAGAGAAGAGGAAGGGACCCCTCTAGAGAAGGATTCCAAGGAATGGAGGGAGTACCGAAGCAGGAAGCTGGAAGTTACAGCCCTGATCCAAAGCAAGATATCAAAAGCAGACAGGAGGTTCCTGCAGGAATTAAAAGAAGCAGGGCGGGATGCCCCACGCAAGTTCTGGCGGCACATTCAAAGCCAGATGGGCAAACCCAGAGAAGACGCCACACTCGAGGAGGAGACCACGGGGAGACGGCTGGAGCCGAAGGAGGCCATCAAATACATTGAGGAGAGGGTCAAAAGAATGTTCAAAGGGGACAGCGTGGATGGCGTAGACGATGAAGGGGCGGAGGGAAGGTTGGAGCGGGAGGTACAACCAAGCAAGGAGGGCATCACGCAGGGAGAACTAAAGAGGGCTATCAAGAGGATGCAAGCGGCCACAGCCACCGGACTGGACAGGATACCGATGAGATTGGTAAAGGAGCTGGGGCCAGAGACAAGAGAGCTCCTGCGGCAGGCCCTGAGCCGGATCATGGAAAGTGGACACATTCCAGCTGAATGGCGGAAGTCGAAGCTACGGCTGGTGTACAAAGGCCAAGGACCCAAGTCCTCATTCGGCAGCTACCGCCCGATCGCCATCACATCGGTGCTGTACAGACTGTTCATGCAGGTGGTGCGGAACCGACTCCAGACATGGGCAGAGAAAGAGGTCATCTTGGGGGAGCTGCAGAATGGTTTCCGATGGGGAAGGCGGCTGGAGGACAATCTGTTTGTGCTGACGCAAGCCATCGAGATAGCCCAGATGGAGGTCCGGCCCCTCTACCTCTGTTTCCTCGACGTGAACAAGGCATACGACACCGTCGACCATTCGAAACTGTGGAGGCAACTGGCGGGCCTGGGACTCAGCGGAGAGTGGATAGGCCTCATCAGAGAAGTGTACCGGGGGACGGAGGTGGTGACAGAGTGGCAGCACGAGACAACAGCCCCAGTGGCCTGCTCCAGAGGCTTGAGGCAGGGCTGCCCACTGTCGCCCCTGCTGTTTATGCTGTACATTGCAGGAATGGAAAGGAAGCTCCAGGAGAGTGGAGAAGGCTTCACTCTGGAGTACTTGGAAGGTGGGGAGAGGAGGGGAGGGAGACTCCCAGGACTGATCTACGCAGACGACGTGGTACTGATGGCCGACACGTTACATGGGCTACAAGCTCTCATGAACGAGTGTGGAGAGATGGGAGAGGCCCTGGGGCTCGGCTTCAGTGCTCACAAGTCAGGGCTGATGGTCTTTGGGGGAACGGAGGGAGAAGAGGCCGCCAGCCTGTTCATCCAGGGCAACCCGGTGGAGTGGGTGGACCAATACAAGTACCTGGGCGTACACCTGCAGAAGGGACGCAATTACCTGCAGGAACAGGAGACGAAGCTCAAAGCTAAGAGCAGAAGGAACAAGGGCATAGCAACTGCCAGAGCCCTCTGGGGATACAACCGCTACGAGGTCACCCGTGCGGTCTGGAAGATGGTGGCAGTGCCGGGGCTCACGTTCGGCAACGAGGTGTTGTGCCTGTCATCAGGCACCCGGCAATACCTCGAGGTGCGCCAGCGGGAGGTTGGAAGGGCGGCACTGGGTGTGAGCCGAACGGCGCCGAACGAGGCCGTCCAAGGAGACATGGGCTGGTCTAGTTTCGAAGCCAGGGAGGCCCGAGCAAAGCTGGACTTCGAGCGGCGCCTGAGCCGGATGTGTGAGGAGCGCTGGACCAGACAGACCTTCAAGTACGTCCATCTTCGGAGCTCCCAAACCCGGTGGGTGCGACGGACACGTCAGCTGGCGCAGCGGTACGATGTCGACGGCCCACTACTCTACCCGACCGCGGAACAGCCGGAGCAGCAGAACATCCGCGCAAGGGTGAGCGAGAGCGAGACGCAGCGGTGGGCGGAGGCGGCACGTCGAAAACCCGCGCTGGCCCTGTACGCCAGGGAGAAGCAGGAGGTGCGGAAGCTGAACTTCATGGATAATAGCCAGGGCAGCGCGATGCTCGCTGCCGCCCGAGGCGGCATGCTGCGAACCCGAGTGCTCCAGGCCAAGTACTCAGACGCCGACGTAGGGTGTACCATGTGCGCGCAGGGCGCCGACGAAACTGCGGAGCACATCATCCTGGAGTGCACGGGGCTCGAGCCGGAGGCACAGTGTGGGGTCGAGTTGGCGGTGGCACTGGGTTTTAGGGAGAGCGACGAACGAGCCGACGAACCTCCACCGGTGGAGATCACGAAGAAGAGGTTGCAGTGTTGGTGGAGGAGAAGGCGCCAGGAAACAACTGTGGCTACGCTAGCCGCTAGCCAGGCTTGATCCAGCTTCGCTGGGATCCCCCGTTAAAAAGGGGTTAGCCGCAAATCCAAATCCAAATCCAAATGCCATTATGTGGTATGCGCCCGCGATCGCGAGCTCCACCGCCGCGGATCCTGATTGGTTATCGTGGACCAGGACCGAATGTACAGTTCAAGTTTGTGACTGAGTTTACGAGGAAGTACCTTCGCACGAAACGGAGACTCTTTTCGTTGCTTCGCTTTTACATCGCGACTGAGACAGGCCGTCGCATTTTTGTTGACGACGCTGTCCACATCGGCGATGGAGTCGCTTTTGCGTCTTCGTTGGCGATGCGGTTTACATCGACGATTGAGTTGCTTGTCATGCGATCGCTTCCGACGTTTGGATGATAGCGTCCCTTATCGCGCCTTCGGCAGCTCAGTATAAAGAACGTTTGCTTTGGCGGCAGTGGCGGCCTTCGACACGACGCTCTCCTCTTGCGCCTTTCGGCTAAGTTGAAAGCAAATACTGTTAACTCTATTTTCGCGGCTTCAATATTTCGGAAATTTTACGAAGTGTGGGTTAGGGAATATTTGACGGACACGATATTTCGCGATTTGGAGGGGTACGCCTAATATTCCTTACCATAGGTGCATTTTTTTTATCTATTCTTTGCGATATTCTTTAAGTCCCGAAATTCTCGAAAAATAGGTCCTCGCGAAAATTAAGTTGTTTACAGTGTGGTTGGAACAACTTGTTGCATCGAGAAGTGGTGGCTACCAGCAATGTTCGAGAGGTAGCCAGTCTGTCTGAACTGCTTCAGCCTAGAGCCGTGTATCTTTCGTGTAATGTTTTCCCCCTGACGTTTTGTAACGATTTCCCGGTTGCTTCTAACAACGGATCACTTGGGAAGGAAGAGAATGGTACACCTGGAAGAAGACAGTACCCGAATTTCAAATTTGCCACACGCCACACCCGAATAAAGTATCCACGGGGAGAGCTGTGCGCGTGTGCTCGTAGCTATGATAGTTATTTTTACTGCGCGAGCTATCACAATGAATCCTTGTGCACGCGCGCATATCCTGACTTACCGCTCATTCACACGAAGCGGATCCGCGTCTCGCAAAGCGGTTGGTGAACGCGGTTGCATAAAGATCCAGTGCAATTTCACGCGCATTTCATGACATCAAATAGGCGTGAACTTGTACTGAACCTTTATACAACCGCGTTCGCAACCGCTTTGCGAACGCGAATCCGCTTCCAGTGTGAATGAGCGGTAAAAGGGGCCATGAACGATATCGGGTTGCAATGTTCATGGCTTTAAAGAGGCATATGTCGCTATAGTCTGGACCAAGCATACTCGCACGGACCGCCACTGATTCAGAAGCTTCTTGGTCGCGGTGAAATTAGCGAGAATAAAAGGGGATTATGTCTTTCGCCTTCGCAAAGCTTTGACAGGTGCTACGGTGGCTCTACAGAGTGCTGACCTCTGCGACCGTATACCACATAATGGCGGCCGCGGCCCTGCCGGAGCGGCGCACGTGACCACTCCCAGCGTGTTCGCATAGTTTGGAATCGGCGCCGCCAGATGGCGCGGCAATGCTAAAAGGGTCATGGTGCCTGGTTTAACTTTTGGAAACGCAGTGCTATGCATGAAATCCGAAGTGCATGCAAGACTAGAAATAAAACAGCGCGGAGTAGGTAGGCTGGCTTTGGGGCACATTGCAAAACGCCAAACCAGGGAGTGCAAGGAGACATGGGATGGGCGTCATTTGAGGGCAGGGAAGCTGCGAGCAAGATAGAATTTGAGGATCGGTTGGGGCAAATGGATGGGGAGCAATGGGCACGAAAGGTTTTTAGCTTTTTATACATGAGGAGTATAGACACAAAGTGGAGACAGCGCACTAGGAAATTAAGAGGAAAGTTTTTAGGCTATAGTGGGGTTACGGAAGAGCAGGTCTCCGTTAAGAAGAAAGTTAAGGCCACAGAAAGAGATCGGTGGCTAGAGGGAATGCAGACAAAGAGGGCTCTGGAAAGCTATAGATTAAACAAAACAGTTATTGCCAAAGAAAGCATTTATGATAATTCTAGGGAAGCTCATTGTTGTTTGAGGCAAGGACAGGTGTTTTGCGAACCAGAACATACAGAGCGAAGTACCAGGAAATGGATACAGTGTGCGCTGCTTGTGGAGAGGTGGACGAGACGGCTGAGCACTTGATACTCTACTGTAAAGGGCTTCACCCTATGCCTACCGAAGACAACATAGATTTAATAAAGTCATTGGGTTTTAGAGACAGCGAAGGAAAAGTGGACTACAAGACAGTAGAGATTACCAAGCAAAGATTAAGTGAATGGTGGCAGAAAGCATCGAGAAAACTAGGTATTTTCTTATTAACTGATGGCAAGGGGGTTTTATAGCCTCACTTTCTGTTCAGTGTGGAGTGTATATAGTTTTCACATTTAAATATTCTAAGCTTAAATGGTAAGACAAATTGGCTAGGTGGCGTAAGCTACCGCCCGATCCAAAGAGCTCAGCCGTATTCATCCATCCATCCGTCTATTCTGCAGTAGGTTGGTCACTTCAGAAAACTTGTGTTGTTAGAGGGTTGCTTCGCGAACACCATGTAACATCGTGCAAAAACACAACCATATAGTTTTCTTGACATACGTTGCAGGGCTTGCGGCTGTGCCCCACTGTTTGATAGATGCGCTACAATTGGAAAAAAGAAGCAAGACTACGATAACACGTGAAATTGTAGAAGCTGAACTGAACGCACTGATTGGCGATACGTATGTCGCTATGCCTTCGATAGCTCTATCTGAAAAGGAGCTTGCTTTCATGAGAGCGAGATAATGCTGTACTCTGCTCATGCTCTGTGATGGTTATTGTGTTTCGTGACGAGGGTTGACTACAAATACCGCAGCACGTTTCAATAAGAATCAGTTGGAAGTTGCGTCTCGTTTGTGTCCTCCCTTCGTCCTCGTCGTTGCTGCGCACGCAGAAGTATTAGGAGTAATTCTGCTTTCTTCAACCTAATTCACGCAGAAAAGTTTTTGCAACATTTTTATTTTTCATAAAATTGCGTTATCTTTTTTTCTACAGCCGCGTGACACAAGTGTTAGGCTGTTCTCAATGCGAAAAACAAGAACTGGTTATTTTTATTTCCGATATAAACCTATACTTTCCCTGTAGTGTTAATTTGATGTACTTCTTGTAACTTTGGAAAATATTAAGTCATAAACTTGAAGTTCTGCGTGGCATCTTCTTTTGCAGCTACGAATATGCCCTGCAAATTTCATATAAATGAGACAACTGGTTAAAAAAGTTACTCTATTGGAATAGTCCCCTAAAAGGGTTACTGTTGCAAGCGCCAACACGTGCACCGTGGCTCGCTTTGCAGTATGGGTACAGTGTACTAGAATACTTGGGTAGTGTTGGGACCGGAGCGGCTCGCCTGAAGCGCGTGGTATTGATCGCGACAGGTGTCGACACCGGCGCGTTATCCAGAAGGTGTGCGCATGCGCGGCTGCACGCGCGAAAATATGAATCTTTGGTGCCGCTTTGGTGGAGTGCACATAGGATTTCTGATACAGCTACGACCTGCCAGCGGTCGTACCGCGGCATCAATTACGCTGCGGCACGACCGTTAGCAACATGATGCTTCAATGTATTGGACGGTACAAGCTACATTACTCTTCCTTTACATAAAAACAATTGCGACTTTAAAGAAGCGGATTGCAAGTTGTTTCAGCGTAGAATTAGCTGCGACTTTCGGTTTGTCGGATGGTGAGCATTTTAAATGAAATGCCCATTTCCTTGGTCGCAAAGGCCGAACATTAGATATTTGAAAGAGATATCTAAAACTCGGAAGCAGTTTTTTTTTTCTATCTTATTTTATAATGGAACGAAACGGCACATACTAAAGTCCGAGATTGTTTTAGTATGTTTTTAATACCCCAGGTTAACTTCTCTGTCTTCTTTTCTGCCCGTCTTCTTTTTCTTGACCTTAATCAGCTCGCTTCACTTGTCACTCATTCTTGTGTTCATTTATGCGACAAACCACCCAAGCGACGGTCGCAAAGAGATGAGAATCTTATATTTCTTCATGGCTGCCACGACCATCCGAGGACCACCCGACGTTCACTTGTAAGAAATGGCTTATAAGCCGTGACAATTTTTATCACGCGTTTTAACATTGAACTCAAGTCCAAAAACTGAGACAACGTGGGCTGAACAAGTAATGCTTTATAAGATTCAAAGAAGAAAACAAGCAACTATTTCACATCATTTAGAGCAGGAAACAACAGCACACGTAAATCAGGCAAGGTAAAAGTTGTAATAGTTTACAGCACGGCATTGAAATACATGGTTACAATGTGCAGCGCATACATGGTTACAATATGCAGCGCATTATCCTCTTGAGGGTAAACCATCTGAAACCCACACGCTCATAACAATACATCTAACCGACAGCTGCTTTCTGACAGCCAGGTAAGTCTCGCCTGAGCTGGGTATTCGAAGTGAAAGACCCATGGTTCCACAGGGGTCGTATCTGGTTCACGCAGACATACAGGGTGTTTTTGTTTTATTCTTTACAGAACTTTACATATTTTACAAAAAAAGGATGTGGCAGATATGTGGATGCCGTCTTTCGTTATATCTGTAGGGCTCGGTGGACAATAAATGGGCGAATAACCGTTGCAATGTTTAATAATTAACCAAAATCTGTTAGTTAACTTGTTCATTAACGGTTTAATTGGCCATGTTGCAATTGCAGTTTTAAAGGGAGTCATTATTAAAGGCTAACACAATTTCGACAATTCGCGAAAAGGCAACGAGGTTCGCGAAATTCATCGTTAAAAGTTTGCCTTTCTTCGCATGATTCAGAAACCGCGTGATGATAATGATACGTAGAATAGTGACGTAGTCGTCTTGAGTGTGCTGGCATACACGTAGTCGTCTGAGGTATACTTGGCATACCACATCAGGTAAGTTGTCGAGACAAAAGAACACCGCCCTTTCGATGCTGATCTTGTTAGACTTCGGCTCAAGGGCAGTCTCCAAATAAGCAACATCGTCGAAGTTGCTGAACTTGTGAACAGCCCAGTAGGGAGTTAGCACATTCAGGGAGCCTAATGCGTCGCGATCGATGCCTTGTGGGATCGCGGCAGGAGCTTCGCTGTTCACCACTGGTGACAACGGGTCAGTTTCCCGAGCGAGCCCCGAACGCTTTGCAACGATGAGCTCTGGTGGACTTGCCTTCCGCTTCCTTTCCTCTCGTCCTGCGGGACGGTCACCACTCAGGTCCTGGGGTACACTTGGCAGCAGAGTCGGCACCGCGTCTGGCGTAAGCGCGGGGTGTCCACGAGGGATCCTCACTTCCTTTCCGCCGATTATGTGGACGTAGTCTCGAAGGATGAAGCGGGGCTCGAAGTGCAGCTCGCAGACAGCGCTTGTTTCTTCAAGACGCTTGTCCGATCGCTGCAGATTCTTCTCCCAAAGATCTCTTTTGGCTCTGTCCTTTGGAACGCCGAAAAGGGACGCCGTTTTCACTCCTTTCACTCGGATGTAGGCCCGTTTTGCAACCAGGTGCAGAGCAAGAGTTCTGTCGCCGTTTCGCCGACGGCATTTCGGCACTACCTACGCGTTCACCATCCGCAAAATCAGAACACACAGATTCAAAGCATATTACGATCGAACACACGGAACTATAAAATCGTGGTCCCGACACGCGCACCGCTCGAAGTGAAGAACACACGGAACTATACTCTGTTTCACCTTGTGTCGTACCGCAGGAAAGGCTACAAGCGCGAGCTCCTTGCTCTAGGGCACATCTCGGTGGCACAAGCTCTCGTGCACCAAGGGCAGCTGCCAACGCTATGAGCTCGCGCTTCTAGCCTTCGCTGCGGTACAACGTAAGGTGAAACTAGGGTGCCTTCATGTGCGCTTTGCTTGGGGTGATGACATCTGGCCATTTTGTTTCTAACGTTTATTTTTATTTTTTGTTCTCAAGCGCGTGAAAGAGCGTGTCCCTGCACGCGCTTGTGGCGTTGACTGTGCTACAGCGACATTTTGTTTCCGGCCGTTTCTTTGTATTTTTCCTGTGAGCGCGTGCTGTCGGCATCGGGTACTCACAAACGATGGCATCACCTAAACACAGAGCCGTATGTAGAGAGTTCGGTCAATGGGAGGCGCGTGCAGAGCCAGGGCATGCAGCCCAGATAAGGAAAGAGGGCTTGGCATGCTCTCTTGACCGCAGAAGCGAGAAAGAATCCCCTAACGGTGGTAGCGAGAAACAGGTCTGATCAAAGGTCTATGTTCGTAAATGGTTTTAATACGCAGGTAAGAGTGAAGTGTAGTAACTCTTTGTGGTTGAAAATAGGGTGTACGTGTTGTTTTGATCGCTGATCATGCAGGAAGATGTAAGAAACGAATGCGCCGCTCAACTCTGTTTTGCTCGGACAGAGTGTGACCGCTCGGACGGCAGATTCCCGGCCCTCGGCGCTTGGCGTACGAATTGTGTCGATCGTTCCGCTAGTCGCACTCTTCCACCATCATTTTGGATGAGCGTGATTGAAACATCGCGTACACGCAGCTTTCGTCGTCGAGTTACTCCAATGCAGTTATCAGGTTTGTTTCTCGCGACCACCACCGCAAGGGTAGTATTTCGCTCTGGTTGGTCACATTCCAATTCAGACGCCCTGGAACACGCCCAGCCCGCTTTCAGTAATGGCGCCTCCTCATTTGTCTCCTATACTTCCCAACGAATGGCCGACTCTCTCGCCTGCGGCTCTGCCTAAACAGAGGGACATCCAGAGCCGTATATGTAGAGAGTTCGGCCATTCGTTGGGAAGTATAGGAGACAGATGCGGGAGGCGCCGTTGGCCGAAAGCGGCTGGGCGTGTCAGGGCGTCTTCATAAATCGAATGTGGCCAACCAGAAGCCATGAACAATACCCTGGCGGTGGTCAGCAGGAAACAAACCTGGTGCGCGTTGGAGTAACCTCTCGATGACTGAAGCATGGTACACGTGATGTTTCAATCACGCTCATCCGCAAAATGATGGTGGAAAAGTGCGACAGCGAACGATCGACATAATCCGTGCGCCCAGGCGCCGAGGGCCGGGAGTCTGCCGTCCGAGTGGTCACACTCTGTCCGGAGCAAAACAGAGTTGGCCGCGGCGCACACGTGTACCCTGGTACCGAGCCACAAAGAGTTACGTACACGTTTCACTCTTACGCGCTTATTAAAACCATTTGCGAGACATGGGCCTTAACGATCAGGGCTGTTTCTCGCTGCCGCCACTAGGGGATTCTTTTCCTCGGCTTTCTGGTTGGCTCAGAGAGAGCATGCCAAGCTCCCTCTTCCGAGTCTGACGCACGCCCTGAGCTCTGCCCGCGCCTCCCGGTGACCAAACTCTCTACAGATACGGCTCTGGGGACATCGAGGCACTCTGGAGTGAGAACGGAGTGTAATATAAATCGTGCAAGTACCGACACGTGCGCCGGTGAAAGAGAAAAAGAAGGCGGAGCTGCGCGATTTTTTCCGGGTAAACTCGACTACAGCGCCTCCACGAACTGTCAATACACGCGCCCTCACGAGCTCCGGTTGCCGAGCCGCTCCGGTCCCAAGACTAGCCACGCCGGACTGCAAGTATTCTAGTACACTGTAGAATGGGTGCTCAGGTAATTGAGAACAAAGGTCTATGGGCCTATTCTAAAATTTGAAGCGCCTCATCGCGGCGTAATGCCCCGTTATGCATTTCGGGAATCAGCGGGAAGCCAAACTCAAATCGCGTCCGCTCCTGGCCCACAGTTTCCCAGGATGCAACGCGCGCGGTGACGGAGTTATGGAAGTAGTATATTGTTGTCATGGTAAAACCAGCACCATAGAGCCTCAAACCCTCAACATGCAACACACAAAATCAGGGAAGTTTTGATTGCTTTCTGTTTATACTTGTAATATTACAGCCCACTTATGGACAAAACCTTGGTGTCATAATAAGTTAAAGATAATCACTCCTAGGTGTAGAATAGGTAAACCTTGGGTAAATAAAGAAGTACGTTCTCTTATCAATAAGAATCGTCGGTTCTACGAACGATACCGTAAAACGCAATATGGAGACTTACTCGGTTAGCTCGGGAGGGTTTGGGTATGTCCTAAAACAAAGATAAAGGAGACCAGATCGATTTTTTTTATTTCTCTCAAGGAAAAATTGGCGACTAACGCGAAATAAGTTTGGAAGTTTGTTAAATCTGTCAGAAAGTATGAGGTTGGCCTTCCCGCCTCGGATGGCCATAAGACTTTCGCTGACGACATTCACAAGGCAGTGCGTTTCAACATACATTCTCAGTCTGTCTTTTTTCTCTGCCATACACCGGAGCTTTTCCATCTGTAACGGAGTTCATTGCTGTCCCTATATCTGGCACTGTTGTTCGGAAAACGGTGTGTGTTCTTTGCTCCAGAGCCTTAAATTGGGGGCTGCGAGCGGGCCATGATGGCATTTCTAACCATGTCTTGAAGAAATGTTCTCGTGCTTTGTCACCGATTTTAGTTATATTGTTTCACAAATCTTTAGAAGACAGTAAGCTTCCCCGCGAATGGAAATTTGTGAAAATTGCGCTGATTCATAAATAAGGTGCTGAAACAACGTTACTATCTATAGGCCAATATAGCTCACCAGCGTATGCTGCAAAACCATTGAACATATTGTTTACTCCAGTAAAATAAGACATCTTGAAATTAACAAATTTTCACACCTCAGCAAACACGGTTTTAGATATGTTTTTTTTTATGTGTAACACAGCTAAGTCAGACCTCCTACGATATTTTGTCTTCGTACGACGAAGGATTCAGGGTAGATTCTGTATTTTTGGATTTTCAGAGAGCCTTTGATGCAGTTCCGCATGCTCTTATACATAAATTAGGGAGTTGTAGTAGATCGTTTTGCTCCTCCACTACGGTATTCACAAAGGAAACGCCGCAGCTGCGCATGCGCGTCGCCAGCCTTGTCTGCATAGGTCAAGGTCTTTTGGCGGATTACGGAGCGCTATGCGGGTGCTTATCGGGCTGCGGAAACGGTCTACTGAAACACCTTATCGTCACTGGGGCTACCAAGAGGTGTTCATAGGTGGCTAAAAAAATTATATGTATAACAGAAAACAATGTGTCATCGTCAATGGTGTTTCTTATCATTACGTCAACTTAACCTCCGGGGTCCTTCAAGGTTCGGTCTTGGGACCGTTGCCCTTCTTGGTCGACATTAATGACATCCTAAAAGATCGAATTTCATCAAATATAAAGTTATACGCAGATGATTGCGCAATTTATCGGAAGGTGCAGATTGTACCAGATGTCGCTGCATTGCAGCAAAATTGAGATCTGGCATTATCATGATGTGAAACATGGAAAATGAGCTTTCGCGCTTTCCACCTTTCCCTGGCTTCCTTTTCTCTCTCCTTCTACCCTTTTTACCGTTGCCTGTGTCCTGGTTCCCCCCCCCCCCCCCCCCTCTCTCTACCGCCTCGTCCCCTACCCCGTGCTCTACTAAGCCCACGGCGGCTACACAATTTCATTTCATTTAATTTATTTCACCCTTAAATGCCCAAAGAGGGCTTTACATAAAGGGAGAGGGGGCAAATGTAAAACACTCAAATTAACCCCAAGCAAACAAAAAAAAGAAAGAAGAAAGAAACAGACTAGGATGTTTGTGTCGGTTTGAGAACAATGCAAAAAGGACGCCAGATGGTGACGAGCGAGGAATTTTAACAGATCTGAAGTTATTGGATTCGGGGATGCTCACAATAGGTTCCGGGAAGTTGTTCCAATCAGCAATAGCCAATTGTAATGGAAAAAATTTGAATAGATTAGTCCTGGGTGTAGTCAATTGAATTTTTAGTGGATGGTCGGTACGGAGGGAGATGTGGGTGGCCGGTGAACAGTATTCCCCCTTTTTTAAAAAGAAAATTACAATACATTTTGCGCAGGTGGGTGAGACGTGACACCTTTCTCCTTTACTTTAAAAGAGGGAGGTTTAAATTAATTCTCATTGCGGTAATACTTGTAGGCTGATAATTGTGGAGAATGAAACGTGTAGCCCGTTCTGTACGGCTTCCACTGTTTATTTTAGATACAATTGATGGTGGTTCCTGACAATGGATGCATATTCGAGTTGAGGATGAATGAGAGAATTATATGCGATGAGTTTTGGTTTTTGCATGGCATTACGGAGATGGCGCTTTAAAAATCTAAAACCTCGGCTTGCTTTCAACTATATCAACTATAAAACTCGGCTTGCTTTCGCAGACACATAGTTTATATGAGGCTCCCCTGAAAATTAAGTTGATGCCAAGATACTCGTAGGATGTTACGGCTTCAGTTGGTATGGTAGAAAGTGAATAGTCAATCTGAGTAATATATATTTTTTATTGTAGTGAAGAAATTTAGTTTTGTCAACATTGATCTCCATTTTCCGTTCTCGACACCATGCTTGAATATGTGACAAGTCATTTTGCAAAAAGGGTACAGTCCGTCACACTCCTTATTTTTCAATAAATCACGCAGTCCTCCACGTATAATCAAACAGTGAAGTCCAGAAGATCTGGCAGGCCAGTTATGTAAATTAAAAACCACAACGGACCCAGCACGGTTCCCCGCGGAACTCCCGATTTAACAAGTTTCTGTGACGAGCAAACGTTGTCTATAGCAACTTTAGGTTTTCGGTTTGAAAGGAAGTTTTAATTCAATTTATAACGGACGTTTCGACTTGGAGTGCTTTTCGTTTCTGGATAAGACGGCAATGTGGGACTTTGTCGAAAACGTTTTTAAAATCAATGAAGATTGCCTGAGTTTCATATTTTTTATGTAGATTATGGTAAATGTTTGTTAAAAATTAAAAAAAAAGTTGAGATTTACAGGAGTGTGACGCCGGAAACTGTAGTGATTAGTAAAGAATATACTGTTTACACATAACTAATTCATTACATTGGAATAAACGACATGTTCCATCAATTCACTTATAACAGAGGTTAAACATCTGGGTCTGAAATTTGTAGGAACTTCTTTTGCACCATCTTTAAAAATCGGGACAGCCACAGCAAATTTCCAGTCAGCCGGAACAACACCAGAATCAAGGGATTTTTGAAATATGCGAGATAAGAGCACACTAGATATGTCACTTGTAATCCTGAGGAACATTGTGGATATAAGGTCAGGACCGGGAGCCGAGTTAGATGGTAAATTTGATATTAAGTTTGAAATTTCGTCATTTGTTATAATGGTCTGATCCATTTGGGTGATTATGAGATATTCTGGACAGTGAAGTGGTAATGGAAATAGTTAATCAGTAAAAACTTCACCAAAGAAAGTACAAAACAGCTCACTAAGTCACGGCTGCCGGTAAACGTTTTCAAAAGGCGCCCGGCAAGCTAACCGAGTCATTTACCTGCTTTGCATTTATAGCGGACCAAGACGTTTTGGGGTTTGGTGTCATTATATTACAAAGATCATAATTAAAAAAAAACTGTTTTTCTTTTTTTGTCATATTTGCAAGTTGAATAACACTCCTTATATTGAAGCTTTAACCACGAAACAGCAAACTGAGACGCCTTTGCGGCACGAAAAAGCATATTCTTTTTATTGAGCAACCTTTTCAAACGTGTTGAAAACCACGGGTTCGAAAACGACGAGTGAATGATTAGTTTCGGAAGAAATTTGTCACGCAACTCAAGCAATTCGCACTTCAACAAAATCCAGTTTTCATTCAGAGAACTACAGTCAAATTGCTCTAAAAACTAAGCTTAAAATAGCGATACGTGTTGGTTAAAAACGTCAATGTTCGCCCTAGAGTGAGTAAAAAATTGCTTGTGCCTGAAGGGTTTTGCTCACATGATGGAATGGAACGTTCAACATTAATAGATATGTGATCACTTAATATGGTTGCATATACACATTATTTGCAACTGTACCGGGTTTTGAAATAAGAAAAAGGTCAAGTATGGCTGCACCACGACTTGCTTTGTTAACAATGTGAGACAGTGAAAAAGAGGATATAACTTCAAACGTCAACAAAATCACGATATTGTTTGGAAGGTTCTGCTCCGCTAAAAAATTGTATTTTATCAGACAAAATAGGCAACTTAATTTCAGGGTAGTTAAAATCACCAGAAATAATAAGTACATCATTTGGTTATAAAAGAATAAGCGAATCCAGAAAATCATGCAGTAGCGGCGCGAAATCCAAAACACTTGGGGGCTTATAACGAGCAACTGCAATACTAAACATGGTAAGCATTTTTATTCCAACCCAAACGGCTTCAAAGGTTGGAACAGTATCAGAACTATCAATGCGGTAGGTCTTTTTGACTGCTACGAGTGCACCTCCTCCCTTTCAGCCTGCTTTGTCATTACGAAAATTATTTTTGTTCTGCGCCGCTAAGGTTTACAAACTTGGACAAAGCAGGACGACACTTGCACACGAAAGGCGCACAAGTTAGTGTCGTGTAAGTGTCGTCCTTCTTTGTCCAAGTTTGTAAACCTTAGCAGCGGAAAACAAAAATAACGAAAAAACCAACTAGCCCAAACCCAAGCTTTATTGAACTTCATTACAAAAAGATAAAGTGCGATGGGTGTATGGTTAGTTCCGAGTTAAAGAGATAAGCAGTGAGCCAAGTTTCTGTTAAAACGATAATGCCGGCTGAGCATGACTGGACTGCCGAAAAAAGGTCGTCCTGGTTTGAATAAACCCTTCTGGTGTTGGCAACGAAACAATTTAATCTTGAGTAGGGGCGAGAGCAGCCTTCGAGGGAGGAGGAATGCGGTTGATGACCGCGGGATTGCTATGCAGGCAGTGCTCTCACCGACCTTGATTGCTTATCGTAAATGTACTTTAGGTTCCCCATTATCAACTTGTCATGCCGAAGCTTAAATTCTTGCCCCTTGGATTTTGCAAACGTGACAAGTTCTTTTTTTTTTGCGTTACGGACATAGATTGAATAATCATCACTTAACCGAAAACTAGTTCCATTTAGTTTAAACGCCTTGGACAGGATCATCTCTTTTTCTTTTACGAGTTTAATTTGACAATAATGGGCCTCGAAGACGGCCGATTTTCACGAAAAGAACCAAGCCTGCGAGCACGCTCGATTGCAGGAGGGGAAATAACGACGCCAAGCATTTCGTCGCCAACAGCAATCACGCTGTCCTCAGATTTTGCCCATGTTTCACCGCGAACGTCAGAGAGGTTGAAAAACAGAGGGTTGGAACGTCTAGATTGGTTTTCTAGGTTTTCGCATTTCTGCATTACACGTTTATGATCTGCATTGGCTCTTGCATTCATTGTGGAAATTCAAGCGACTTCATCTTTTATCACTGTTTAGGCAGAGATGTCTCGGTCAACAATAGCGTTCATTTGCGTCCTCAAGTCCCCAAGAACCTCGTCAGTTTCTTTTTGTTTCTCTCGTAATGATTTTACATAATTTAAAATTGCTGTCTGACCCCCAGAAAGGCTGTTTAACGAGGCGAGAATCTGAGAAAGCGGGGAGTTGTCTTCAGAAACTAGGGCGTCCGGGCCGGGATCAGTTTCAATATCCCCAGGCTGTAGAAGCCAGTTCGCTACAAAATCAGCGATAGATAACATTTTCGCAGCACAATTAGATACGCCACATAAAACTCAAACGAGATATCCACGATTTCGGAAAACATCATCTGCGCATGTGCAGCCCCGCGCAGACGCAGGTTCCAAAGTTAAGAGTATGAAAACACGTGATTGCGTGTCCGAGCGAAATAAGCAACGGCCGCTTCCCGAGAAGGGGAGTCAGGTGGCGGCGCGAAGCCACCCGCTTGGCTCCTCGAAGTATGGGGGCAGGTAGGGCGCACGTGTGCGACGCGTCTCAGCCCCTGGGGAGCAGGACCCCGGGCACCGATACCCTATAAAAACGCGTCCAAATGAAGCGCTTTTACGGAACGCCGCAAAATGCTGTCCCTGTCTTATATCTCTATAAAAATAGTTGATTCAGTGGTTTTCGATGATGCTTAGCAAATTTCTAATTGGAACCATATGTTTATTTCCACTAATTACAGCTGTTATTTACAAATTTTACTTAATTAACCGACTGATCGTTACGATTGGCTCCCTATACTGTGTCCCACTGGCCGTATAACTCACCTGCACAAAAGCGCATAACTGTAGATCCCTGCATATCCGCGGCTTACCCGCGGATCATCAGCGGATATTCGCAGTAAACTGACGGATGCGGATAAAAATAAATCAGATTTGGCGGATCGCGGATCGGATGCGATGCCTGGGGCTGCGGATGCGGATCGGATGCGGATATTCGCGGGTCCGGATCTACATTTTTGCCGAGGCGGCCGATAAACGTGTGTGACGACACAGTGCAGAGTAAATAAGTGAGATATACTTTGAAGTGCATCACCGAATGCATTGCGGGAGCAAACAACTCTCTCAGATAAAAGGTGCCATTCGGGGATAAAATTGTTCTTTACGTCAAGAAATATTTGATTCTCACCAAAGATCGCTTTAGAACGTTCTTGTTTTACAGGAAATGAGCGGAAAACGTTCTTTTGGCCAAAGAAAACCCAAAACGTACAAGTCACAATGAAGTAGAAAAAGCCTGCAAGTGGCTTCTTCGCCTACAAGTATAGATCGAGGAGACGGAATAAGATCCACCTGCGCCAGTACGAGTTTCTGCACCTCCTTCTGGTAGCACGCTTCGTGCATGCCACCCCCCGACATCAAGTGCGCCGACGCAAAGAGTCTTCGAACTAGCGGATATTCATTTATCAGAGGCGAACCAGACGGAATCCGTCCACGTTGACGATGTTCTGATCCTTTTCACAGCAACCTCCACAAGTGAAACGTTCCGTTTCTGTGCGTTTTTTTTCTCGACAGTTGGCGTTGAGTTGTTTTTAAGTATATGGTTTCGAGCATGCTGTTGAGGGTTCGTGCTTCAAACTGAAACCGATAGGAGGTGTCGCCATTATTGAATATTGTGATATTTTCCCAGTCGGTGTACTCGCGCCTTACCACACATAAGCGAGTACTTTGCTGCGGTGAGTGAGCGTCTTTCCTCTCTCAATATTTTATTGTTTGGCCTAAATAGAATGGCACAGTGTTATTAGTCTGTATTTTGTTAATGTTTATATTCATAAAATATCCGTCTGCTTGAAGAGGTTGTTAAAAGCAAAAAGGAAAATAAATATTACTGGGTTCTCTGGCCATTTTTGAGCTACCCAAACAAATCGCATTATCTGAATACGCAAACTTCAACCTTCACGGTAAGCCATTTATTGTCTCCAATTTAAAATAGGTATTCAGAAAACCGTAAATGAACATGATGCCGAAACCAAGATTCAAATTTCGACGCGCTCTCTAGTGGTGTGACGTCGCGAATGTTACAAACTATCAGGTCGCGCAGATAATCTAAAACAGAGTATGTCGAGCGCTTTTTTTTTGTTGCGCTTTTTAGTTGGGAACGTGGTTTACTGCCCACTTTGTACCATTTCTGACGTCACATCCCAGTGTTGCCTGAAAGGGTTCTCGGTTCTGAGAAACACGATGAGAACGAAATTCGAAAATTCAATAACTTTGCAAAAATGTTTTCTTTCCACACAATACAAAAAAGACTGGTACAGCCATGTCTATCGGTGTGCTGAGTCAATTTTGAGGCAAATCAGCGACCATAAAAATCGCTGGAGTACTCCTTTAAAATGTTCTTCCTTTTGAGCGCATCTTCTGGACAGAGTGTTGGTGTCACGGACTCCCAATACGATCTCATAACTGCGATCATATTTCCATCGATGAGACGTGTCTCTGGAAGGATGATAGCTTATTTTATAAATACGATAGAACAAAATACGATAAAATGACTTTCACCGTATTGGGACACGAAAAGTTATTTGTACAAAAGTAAGCAGACGGCTTATAGGATACCATCTTGAAAGTATAAAACAGCTGATGATCTGATGATGGGAACAGGACATCTTTCATCTTATTCCTGCTTGATCTCATGATGCAAAAAGAATGCGCGGATTGAGAGTCGGATGCGGATCAGATGCGGATAATCCAACTGCTATCCGCGCAGGGCTCTACGCATAAGTGTAGCTTTCACGGGTTTTTCAAACAACTCGGTTACATAAAAAAAAACAAAAAAACACCATGTATAACCGCTGCGCGAAATGCTATCGAGTTTTTCCGAGAATCAACGTGGCGGCAGCAGGGATTTAGGCCCATTCATTTCAGTGTCCCTTTAATGCTCTGTAGACGAAGCACAAGGTTGGAGCACCCTATTACGTAGTGCATGCACAGACCAGTAAATATTCTTTAAAGCGCCGCTGATGCACACCACAGAATGAACAATGGCACAGTTGGGGACAGCGAGTGTATCACTAAAATGCGTGGTAACCAAACCGGTCCCCCTCACCGTTTTTTACGGCGACAGTATACAGATGGCTTATTAAAATATTAATCCATGCCCACCCGTAAACGCCGCTTCGCGGCGCCCCACCGGGCGAGGGGGATATTGAACGGCGCATGTGCAGCCTCGCAAGGGGCTATTTTTCGTTTTCTCTGAGGTCCTATTAAACTTCCAGCTGCGAGTAAGTGCCTGTCTGTCAAACGTGTCCTCTTTTTTGTCTCAGTTTTTTTTGTGCGCTTTTTATTTCATCGTGAACCACTACCAAGAAGCCCAGCTTCACACTGTAGTCGTTGTAGGTGTTGTAATTGTAATAGGGCGTTGAGCGTCCGTCGGCGATATTGCCAACTGGATGAAAAAGATCGCCTGCCGCTCTCGGGATTCGGGTCCGCTGGGTGTGAAGCGGGCGCGGTGCCACGAAGCGACGCCGCAGATTTGACAATCCGCTTCATATACGTTGTTTGGGAACCAAGATGGGCGTATGAGTCTCGTGTAGTGCCCGCTAAATGGCCAACAGTTGCTGCGACATCGCGATAGAAAATTCTTCGTCATTCAATTCTGCATTTAATCGGAGTTCATCGTTAATATAAAAAGCTTCGGCCGCGTGGCGCAAACCGCTTCCGATTCAAATGGTTCAGCCTTATCTATCCGTCCTAGATCACCTAGATGACGGCCTGCACACTACTATACTTCGCTTCAGCTTGGGTCCAGACGCAGCCGATGCTACAAGCACGAGCGTGTGGCCCTGAACAGTGCCTGTACTGCACGAGCGCGCGTGCTTGACGGGGACGCTGGAAGCGGAGCTCGCGCTTGTAGCATCGGCTGCGTCTGGACCCAAGGTGAAACGAAGTATAGAAGCTCCGCTTTCAGCGCGAGCTCGCTGGCTTTGCAGTGCTCTGGTTGCGCGTGCCTGCGCGTCCCCACTTCTGTTAGCGAGGACAGAAAGCTCACGCTGGAGGCGGAATGTCTAGTCTCAGCTTAAGGGGCATTCACACCAGGGAGAAATCCCGGGGATTTCTCCATGGCACGCGCATCCCGTGAAGAAAACGTCAGGCTTTGCGATGTGCAAAAACCTCGCGTTTTCGTCTCGTGATGCGCGGGCACCGGGGAGAAATCCCCGAGATTTCTCGCTCATGTGAATGCCCCTTTAATTAAGGGTGAACGGAGTAGAGCGGATCCCTGAGCCGCCCCGAGCGGACAATGCGCCGAAGCTTGTCGGGAGTACGGCGCAAAGCGTCAGCGTACGTCTCGGCGTCGCCGTGTGTATAGTGTCGCCCTTGTTGTGAGACGCTGAAAGCCGCACTGGCGTTGACGCTGACCCGTCTCGCCGTTCGTCGCATGGAGAACAATGAGGTGCGTGCTCGTGAGAACGAAGCCAAGAGACTTGGCCGCGTCAAGACCTCATGGTGCGTGAACGCGACAACGATGCCCAACGACTTCACAGTGTCGCAGCTGTCGGTCGGACTGGATTGGGGATTAACGCGGGACTACTCTGTTTTTCATTTGGGCTTCACGAAAACTTGAATATTTCATTAGACATATCGGGCCTGTGTTGTTCAGTGGCTTACGAGCGTGGCTCACAATTAGTGCACCCAAATAATCGATAAAATAACCGCCGCATATTAAAATAATAGCATTGCACAGTCCAGCTAAGTGCTCTGTCAACGTAACTTTGGCCGTAATGCATGGACGTAAAACGAAACGTTTTGTTTCAGGACTCACGTGGAAAACCGACAAAGGGAAAACCGACGAATGAAAAAACCCCAGCGATGGACGGAGGATTCATTCAAACCAGGCAGGAACCTCTTGGCGTGCTATCGAAACCTCGGTTACACGGAACCTAATCCACCACAAGCCTCGTCAAAGTGCGGACACAGGAGTCCGGATTCGAATCCGCTAACTTGAAAACGTATGAGATATTTTAAAACGACACGACGTGACTGGGTACCAGCTGTGAACCCGAGCAAATATGTCAAATTTGATGTCCTGATCCTTGACGCGTGCGGGAGGCGGAGCCCTTTCGCTTAAATGCTCGTGATGCAACCCACACCTGCGGAACTACTCCAGATGGATGAAGGAAAACGCCTCGACAAGAGCCTTAATACATTTGAGCAATTCCTCAAGGACACTGGACTTATACCTTCTCCAGAGAAAACGATGTACATGGTCTTCGCCAGCAGAGTAAACCCGACTCTACGCCTACCCTTCGATGGCGCACCCAACAAAAAAGTCATGCCGCATAAAATCTTCACACTTCCATGCAAGATGCTCGGTGGAATCGATCACCCAATCGACACCACTCATTCCGACGCATAACCCAGAAGATGGGTTAAACCGGAGTGAACATTGTAAAGATTCTAATCCAGACTATGCTCACGTCTAAGGCCATAAAGGAAGTCAACTACTACAAACTCAGCAAAAGCCATTGGAAAACGATCGAAGGACTCCGAAAACGACGCAAAACGCTGCATCGCTGGACTTACAAGACATAACAAACTGGAGGAGCTACACTAAATGCGTTCCCCTCCCCAGTCTGCAGGACACAGCAAAGACTTAAGAAGAAACTCACCACGTTGCTTTTTGGCACTCCAAAGAAGACAGAGCTATACTATTCGTTGCATGGGAGAAAACATCTTCGAAAAACTAAGCCTACCCTGGGAAATGACGGGTGTCGTTTCAAGCTGCCCTATTTCTAAGAACATGGGTTCAGATCATTCCGAGAGAAGGAAAGCTATAAGCACACTGGCATGGTGGAGTAACTCAAGCGAAGTTCCTGACAAAACCGTTATGTACAGGGATCCGTCCCTCAGCGACAGCATTGGTACTATTGCGTAGCACCTTCTTAACCAGGGTGCCTGGTGCAAGGAAGGCAAATCATCCAAGACTTCAGAGGAAGCCGAACAGCAGGCATTACCTGGGGCCCGTAAAGATGTTCTTCAATCTCCCACCTAATAGTTCCTCATCTATACCGACTATTGGGATGTCATGAGACGATGCAGAAAATATGACCCCACCAGCCCTACAGTCAAGAGAATCCTTTTCTTGGCAAAGAAGCTTAGAGAGCTGTACAACGCCCAGGTCATCATGCACTAGATTTTCGGCCACGCTG
>JAZHYW010024969.1:0-18632 GCA_037355805.1 Ixodes ricinus | reverse complement strand
GCATGTATTGCTTCCAGTTTTATGCACAACGTTGCTGGCTCGAAACGTTGATCAGGGCGTCGTGACCTTTCCTAAAATACTCCACGTATTTCACCAGTTTTGGTCAAAAATGAAAAGAGTAACGTAATTTGGATAGCCGATACCGTAAAAAAGTAACGAAAATACTTTACTCGTTAGTCCTTCAGAATAATAATTACGCTGTTATCGCGTTGGCTGGTGCAACGCAATATGTCAGGCAATGCCGGTACCGGCGTTACCCAACACTGGCTGAGCGTCGTCGTTGCCGTCATCAGGCATGTGAGGCAGCATGGTGTCGAGCATCGTGGTAACCGTCCGGCTGCACCAGTTGGAACGGCGTCATTCCGGTGTTTCTTTGAACGCTGTTGTGGACAACGTACCGTACGGCAACACTGTCCCATGTCTTGTGCTCCACGTCGACGTAAATGGAGATCATGTCGGCGATGGTCTTGTTGAGTCTCTCCGTCAGCCCGTTGGTCTGCGCGCGCGCGCCGTGGTGCGACGATGGCTGGTGTGGCTGAGACGAAGCGATTTCTTGTACTGCTGGGCCATGAAAGATGATCCTCGATCAGTGATCAGCACTTCAGGTGGCCGTGTCGAAGGAGAATGGACTCAACGAAAAATCCTTGCAACTTCAACCGTCAGCCTGCTGGAAGGGCTGTTCCGCGCATCGCGATAACGGCCTGCTGACAATAATCCACCGGTTTCGCGGATGTTGTGAACGTATCCCAGAAATCCATTCCGACCCGTCAGCGGCGCAGGTCGGGGCAGATATCGGCCGCAGGTCTGCTGGCTTCGTCGTGAGGCTCTTTACGTCGTTGGCACTCATGGCACGATCGTGTGTACAGGATGGACGGTTTTTGAAGTCTCGCCAGTAGTATTTGTCACGAACTGGGCGAGCGTCCTGCTGTAGCCAAGGTGTCCGTATCGTCGGGTCGTCGTACATGCTGGCGATTTCGCAGGCTGGCGGGAACAACCAGCAGCCAGGCAGGGTCGCTGGTTCCGAAGTTTTTTGGAAGAGCACGCCTTGCCGCAGAACAAAGCCGGACAAATCTTCGCGCAAAGATCGTGTTCGAACTTCCTTACCGAGGTCGATCACGGCGCGAAGTTCCGGGTCGTCGCGTTGAGTGCTCATGTCGGCATCTGTAACTGCGCCGAGAAAACGGGCATCGTCCTCATCGTCGGTGCCGTCAGGGAGAAATTGACCGGGGCCCCAGGACAAACAGTCGGTGTCGTTATGTTTGCGGCCAGACTTATGCACAATGGTTACGTCACTCTTTGCAGCCCAGCTGGGCTCAGGCTTGTTGAGGCGTCCTGATCGGGTCCTTAAGGTTGGCGAGCCAACAGAGAGCGTGGTGGTCCGTGACGACGCGAAACGGATTCCATACAGGTACGGGCGGAACTTGGTTAATGCCCAGACGACATAGCGAGGCATTCTTTTGTCGGTCGTTGAGTACTTCTGTTCGCCTTCGACAGCGCCCGGCTTGCGTAAGCGACCACCCCTCTCTGCTCCATCTTGTCTTTGGACGAGTACCGCGCCGAGCCCGGCGTTGCCATTGGCGTCCGTGTGAACTTCGGTTTCCGCTGATGAATCGAAGTGTCCGAGGATAGGGGGCGATTGGAGTCTTTCCTTCCAGTTCGTTGAACGTCATGTTCTGTGCGTCTCCCCCCACCGGAAGTCCACGTCGTCCTTCGTCGGGATGCGTGAGCGGTGCAGAAACCTTGGCGAAATCGCGAACGAAACGTCTCGTACTAAGCGCACAGCTCAAGACATTCCTGTACGGCTTTTCTTGTCTGATGGCTTCGGAAAGTCGGCGATAAGGATGCCTGGCTGTGGTTCATTACACTTGAGCATTCATGATATGGCCCAGGAATTTGAGTTTGCCGTAAGCAAATCGACATTTTGATGGCGTTAGTGTCAGTCCAGCACTCTGGATAGCCTGCAGCACGGCCTGCAGACGTCTCAGGTGCTCGTCGAAGTCGTTTATAGTCAATTACGACGTCGTCGAGGTAAACGAGCAGTTTTGCCATTTCAAGCCGGATAGGACGGTGTCCATTACGCGCTTGAATAAACGCTTGTGGCATACAGTCCGGAATGGCATCACTTTAAATTCGCGGCCAGTCCGTCCGGCGTGACGAAGGCAGTTTTCTCCTGATCCCGTTCGTCGACTCATCTCGCCAGTACCCACTTTTCAGGTCCATCGACGAAAAGTATCGGGCGTGGCGCAGCCGGTCCAGAGTGTCGTCGCATGCGTGCAGCGGGTAGACGTCCTTTTTGGTTACTGCGTTTACGGCGATAGTCCACGCAGAACCTCAGGGTTCCGTCTTTTTCTCTTCACCAGGACTACTGGGGAAGCCCACGTTGACTGTTTGGAGGGCTGATCGACGTCGTCATCAATCATTTCCTGAACTTGCTTCTGGATGACTTCCTCTTCTTTCACGGGAAACTCGGAACAGGGTCGGCCGATGTGCCAGGAAGGGCGTCGTCATCAGTAGACTGATCTGATGCTTTCGTAATCGTCGTCCGGCGAGTCTGATGGTGACGATGGCAAAGCACTCCAGCAGAACCGGCTGAGGGGGCCAGCTTGGCTGTCGTCGGTGGTGACAGGGGGAGGGTGGGGCTCGATGTCGAGATCAGAGATGACGCCAGTCTCGCGCTGCGACGAAGTGAGTCTTCAGATATTCCGGGTGATTGGCAGTGCTGGGAGTCCTGGAGCTCGCTCGGATGTGTCCCACGGCGGTACCTTTTGCAAGGTGCCGCGCCTCTTGTCGGAAAGTTCGCTGCAAGCGACAAGCGGTGCGTCCATTCCGGAGCTTCTTTGTTACGCCTCTGGCTACACTAATCCCGCTACCTAGGAGCAGCTGAACATTACCTTCCAGCAGGGCGTCTCCGCAGCATTGCCACTTCGGTTCCTGACTGGCACCGGCACACTCGAGCGCTGCTGCGGCAAGTTCACGTGCGGACAATACACGTGCTGTGGCTGAGGTGGCCGATGCTGTTTCCTGATCCCCGGACGCTCACAACAGGCCCCGCAGCGTCAGCCGGCTGGTCATTTCCAGGTCAGCGACGGCCTATGCCGTATTCGCAGAGAAAGTCCATTCCGAGGATAACGTCCCTCGAACAGTCTTGCAGAACGACGAACTTGACAGGGCACGTCTCACCGTGGATCTCGACGCGAGCGGTGCATCTCCCGACCGGTGTGATGAGGTGCCCTCCGGCGGTTCGTATTTGAGGTCCATCCCACGGCGTCGTGACTTTTCGAAGGCGGCGGGAGAGCCTCCCACTCAAGACTGAGTAGTCTGCTCCGGTGTCCACGAGTGCTGATGCGTCGTGGCCGTCGATGACGACGTTTAGGTTGTTGGACACCGTTGCAGGGGCGTCGTTTCGGTCTCTGGTAGCGTTCGAGTGGGGGCCCTCCGACGTTCGTGGAGGATCTTGGCGTCGGTCGTCTTCGGCAACTCCACCTCCAGGGGTTGCCGCGCCTAGTTTCCCCGGCGAGGAGCGAGGGGTGACAGGCTTTCACGTCGGGGTCGGTGCATCGGCGAAGCTGGACGTCGTGGCGACGGCGACCGGAACTCTCGGCGGGACGCAGGCTCGGGGGACTGAGGTCGTCGCAGGTACTCGTCGATCTCCCGAGGGCGTTCACCATAACGGGGGCGCGGGTCGTTTGGGTGGAATCCGCGCAGCCCGAGTCGTCGGTATGGGCATCGGCGGTACACATGGTCAGCTTCCCCGCAGTGGTAACACAGCGGGCGTCGGTCGGCCGTCCTCCAGACGTCTGTCTTCCTCGGCGCAAGTTGCTCTGGGTGAACGTGCGCCTGATCTTCCTGTCGTCGGGGGTACTGCGGCGTTGGGGCGTCTCTTCGGGGTGGCGCCGTGGCTTGGCGGGGAGCTTGCGGCGGTCGTCGGGCCATGGCGGCGTAGCTCAACGTCGGTTCCTCCGGTGCCACCGTGGTGACGGGAACCTCTGGTTGGAGCGCCCGATGCACTTCTTCTCGGACAGCCTCGGCGATGGAAAGGGTTGGCGGACGACTGGCGGTTGGCAGCAACCTTCGCAGTTCCTCCCGGACGACCTCCCGGATAATTTCCCGGATGTCCGGCGTACCCGGAGTGTTTTCGCCGTTAAGAAGCGTGGGTGCAGCGACGCCTGGATGTCGCTGGTAGTGGGAAGCGCGCGCTTGGAGGGCGCGCTCGATGTTGGTTGCCTCCGTGACGAAGGCTTCGACGGTGGTCGGCGGGTTGCGGACGAGGCCTCCGAAGATGTCATCCTTCACGCCACGCATCAAAATACGCAGCTTCTTTCCCTCGGTGGCCTGAGGGTCGGCGCGGAGCTCAGGCGAAGCACGTCTTCCACAAAGCTCGTGACGCTTTCATTGGGGCCCTGGGTCCTCGATTGCAGCAGGTCTTCGGCCCTCTCCCTTCGGTGTTGACTGGCGAATGTTCGCGTGAGCTCGTTCTTGCAAAGGTTCCACGAGGTCAACGAAGCTTCATGGTTTTCGAACCAGCGCCTTGCAGTTCCTTCAAGTGAGAAATAGAGGTTTTGCAGGCGCTGTTCGTCACTCCACCCGTTGTGGCGAGCCACGCGTTCGTACTGGTTGATCCAGTCTTCGACGTCCTCGTAGATCTCGCCGAGGAAGGGAGCAGGTGTCCGCGGAGCGACGGGCAGGACGACGACGGGCGGGGTGGTCATGGTCGGGATCTTGTTCTTCCGTTTCTCGGGCAAGAGACCAAGTTCGGGGGACTGACCTCTGGTACGACGGCTTCTTCGGGCTTCGGCGTCTTCGACGAAGGGTAGCCTTCCGGAGCTGAGCACGTCGCTTGGCCGGGATGTCTTCGGAGGGGTACGCTCAACGGGCATAGAATGCACTACCCCGCACCTCCACCAAAATGTCACGAATGACAGGTGATGAGGTGGCAGATCAGACCCGTTGCTCTCGGGCAGGGGCGCAAGCGCGTCCGCAGACGCGACCATGTTATGCTGGCAGCACCATCGAGGCGGCGCTATAGCATTAGATTTTGCACGTGCCACGTTCGAATGCAAGCATCTATCAGCATCCGTAGGCGCGCGATAACAAAATGTGTAAAAAAAGTAAACCTAAAATAAAGAAAAGAATGATGCAGCTCGCGGCCTCAGCGTCCCTTAAGCTATTCCTTTCAGCTTTATTATTATATTGCTTTCTTTCATAGCTTCCGTGAGCCCGTATGTTTCACTTTACATGATAGCCAAGCTGAAGCTACTTCCTAAAGCAAGTTCCTCTGAACGATGCTCGCACTGCACGAGCGCGCGTGCTTGGCAGGGACACTGGAAAGCTCGGAGCTCGCTCTCGGCCTCTGCTGCACTTACATTTCTAATGGAACGGAGTATGAAAAAAAAACTGTAGTGGGGAAGTGTAATGACGCATGTCTCGAAACGCGAGCCAACTATCTTATTTTGCTCGCTTAGAGCGCTGCTCAAAACTTCAGAGCTACGGGCCTATGACTGAGTAAACTGGATGTCTAATGAGGCGAACTTGCGTCCAAAAATAAAAAGAAAAGAAAGATAACAACAGAGTGTCGTGGGCGTCGAAAGCGGCGAAGCAGCATGGATCGAACGCTGAGGCGAAAACTGACTCCGTCTGGCCACGCGGAGCCCCTTTTGTACACGCGTGGACTTCTGGAACAGTCGGGGGTAGAAGGTTCGGCGTGTAGAAACATCTCTCAAACTCGAATCAGCAACATGGTTCTCGAATTTACGAGAACATAGGCCCGTAGCTCTCAAGTTTTGAGCAGCGCTCCAGGCAAGAAAAATGGAATATTTGGCTTGCGTTTCGAACATGCATCAATACGCTTCCCCACTAGAGTTTTTCTACTCCGTTTCATTCTAAGTGCCAGCGTAGCAGAGGCTACAAGAGCGAGCTGCGAGCTTTCAACGTCCCTGCCAAGCACGCGCGCTCGTGCAGTGCGAGCATCGTGCAGGGAGACGCGCTTTTGAGAGTAGCTTCGGCTTCGCTATCACGTAAAGTGAAATATGCGTGCTCGCGGAGGCTATGAAAGAAAGCAAAGATGAAAGGAATGATTATTAGAACGCTGCGGCCGCGAGCTGCATAATTCTGTTCTTTTTTCTTCTTTTTTTAGACGTTTTGTTACCGCGCATTTACAGTTGCTGACAGCTGCTTGTATTCGAACGTGGCACGTGCAAAATCGAACGTTACAGCGCCACACGTAAGATGCAGCCAGCATAACATGGTCGCGTCTTGCGGACGCGCTCGCGCCCCCTGCCCGAGAGCAACGGGTCTATTACGTGAGATGTCAACAAAAATGCGCACCCGCAGCCAGGAATCGAACTCTGGCTTCCTGCGTGGAAGGCGCGCGATAACCGTTGGGCCACGAGCGCGCTGCCTACTTAGCCAGCCAGCTCGTGGCAATATTATCTTTATAAGAGCCTCTATTAGCGGCGAGATATTTCGGTGGCTCCCTCGTTCGGTTAACTTTCGTGACGTCATTACCGTGTGAACAACAATTTCGATGCTGTTTGTAATGAGCAAGGTGGAGGCCTGAAATCATAGCGCTCTCAAAGCAACACTGCCAACACCGTCAAGATTGAAGTTCTTACATTCCTCTTATTTCCGTCGATGAGAAATCATTTGCTGACGTCGTAGTCAGCATTCGGACAATTCTGGTGGGCCGACCGCAGCGACGCTTTCGATCGCTCACGTCACCAATACTTATTGGACATACAAAAATTGTCGCCTTTACGCATGAGACTTTGAAATGTAACCAGTGCCTTGTCAATATGAGTGGAAAGCTTCATTATGTTCAAATGAGACCTGCCTCTCTGTAGCTAACATGGTTCTACGTACTTCCTCACGGTTTTCCCACCTTCCGTATCTCTCCTGTGGACGTGCATGGGACAACTGTTTGTGACTGCACGTGAAACTCTAGGCGGGCGCCTGCCGAGCTTGACGTTTGTGCGTGGAATGGATTTTATAGTTGTGCTTGGTCCTTTTTGTCAGTGAGTAAATCGTTGTGCTTGGTCCTTTTTGTCAGTGAATTGGCACCAATAGGTGCCGATTTACAGCCAAACTACCAGCGGTGAAGCCTAACTTGGGCACTTTGGTGACTAAGGGCGAAGGTACTGACTCTGGTCAACGAAAGACACATTTTGGCTCTACCTTAACTTCTTCGAGCTTTTCAAGGCCTCTGCCTGACAAAAACGAAACGTTGGCCGAAAGAACCGGGATACCTTGGTAAATTTAAATACAATTCACAATATCGGCTGAGTATACTCCCTTGCAAATTAAATCTTAATTTTAAATCAAATTCAATTTCCAATGCCGAAAGTGTAACATTCGGACATAAGGTGGAATATTAACTTGAAAGTGCTGTCAGGAACCTAGACGCAATATTCGTACAAGTCAGTCAAAATTGTGGAAAAGTCAAGCTCGATCTCAGATTGTCTTTTCCATAATGAAGAATTTGTTTTATTTAACTTTGAGCACGTTCGTCTTGTGCGGCAAAGATGTCTATCACGACCATTTCTTAATTTGCAATGTCCTTATTTTACATATTTAATTGTTAAGCTATTACTCAGAGTTTATTCGTCGGGCACATAGCACTGTAATTAAGTGTAATAAATTTCTACAGTGGTGTTCCTCCCAATCGCCACACATTATTACCTATTCTATATACCGTAATGCAGCATATCTATCACCATCGTCACCCTCATTGTTGAGCCATGCATCGCCTGCACGGGCGGTGTGTGGCACATGCTTGGGCTCCTGGGATATTCAAACTCCGGGGCTTGGCCAGTAATGGTTTATGTTTAAAGCTCCTACTTTGTCTTCACTATACGTGGTCAAGGTGTGGGGTCAAGACCCCGAAAATGTTTAAGCCGTCTCAAAATTCCCTTAGCCTAAAACTACAAAGCAGCTTAAAAGGTTTCTGGGTCTCTGTTTTTATTATCCCCGGTTTATTCGCGGTTTCGCAAGTATTGCTTCTCCTTTAAAGGGGCGATGCAACAGTTATTGTACTTTGCGCAAATACCGCTTAGAACGGATCCCTGACGTTAATGACCTATGAAACACGGGTTCGTTTTTCACCCCACGCAATAGAAGTCCCAGAAAAAAATGAAAGAAAAACGAGCAGCATTCACCCCCTCAACTCGCAGCTAGAACAAACGGCCACGTGATCTGGAGCCGAATATATGCCGCCAATGTTGATCATAGCCACGCGCTGGGGTTGGCAAAGCACAGGACACGCGCTCAGTTCCAGACATTGTTATGGCTCGGCTATTGTCGTCGTTGCAGCGATTGGACACGGGCCACTACCCGAATGCTTCTCGAGCTAGTAATTATCACGAGCCCACATCGAGTGCCCACTCAATGCTCGGGTCCAATCTATGAACCGCATTCAAATATCGTCATTGGGGTGTACTCCGCTCCCCACGTTACGTGATAAAATTTTGCAAAGGCGAGATTGAATGAAAATGATCGCTTTTGTCCTTGAAATTACACCACAACAAAGGCGTTTCTTGGCCATTGGCGTTGCCTGCGAGTATCCTAGAGTCCCACTAGTGCCAGTAAGCCCCTGTTAAGCGAAAAACATTCCAATTGAATATCGTTGCAACACTCTTTTAAATAACCTTCTTTGAACAAACGTCCAATTTAAAGAGACACCTGACTGTTAATTTCGTTTCACACCCTCCGAAATGTATTGATCTCGGGGCTGGTACTCCATCACTTTCACAAACTTGCTTTAACTGAATTACACACGGACGACAGTGGAACTGGTCCCGGCTCCGTACTCCTGCGAAGACTACCCTCCAGCAGCTGAGCCTCACGTAATTGCTTACGTGAGTCGTACTTTAACTAGGCCTGACAAATATTACACCGTCACAAAACAATAGTGTTTGGTAATCGTATGGTTTGTCGGTCGGTTCCGACCTTACATGCACGGCCGCCATTTTACGATCGTCACTGACCACCACGCCCTATGTTGGTTAGCCTGAATAAAAAACTTGTCTGGCCGTCTGAGCCGATGGGTCTTCCGTCTTCAAGAATGAATTTTAACTCTTGTTCTACAAAATTAAAAATAAGCACTTGGATGCCGTTGGATTGTCTCGTTGCTCTCTTCTACCGGCCTCCGGCGACGACGCAATTGACGAATCTCCTACAATTAGTTCTCTCACGCCAACAACTCTGGTTTCCGCTAAAGCACAATATCCTCCGTGGGAAAAAGTAATTCATCATCTTATTCACTCTGTTCCAGACATCAAGTTTCGCCGAAGAATGCTTAACTTCACCATCCTCAGCGGCATTATTTACAAACACAGTCACATCCCTGTAGACGCAATCGATGTATTTGTCATCCCGAAATCACTACGCGGTGTTGTTCTTGCCGCTTTTCATGATGATCCCACAACAGGTCACCTCGGTGTTTACAAGACCTACGCTCGTATTTGGTCCCGCTAAGTTTGGACTGGGACGTATCGCACAGTGGAGACGTATGTGCAGGCGTGCGTTGCTTGCCAGACTCATGGGACTTCTCCCCACGTATTTGATTGACTGTTAATGTCACTGTTTTGTCGCGAGAGGCCCTTCGATCGCATGGGCATTGATCTCTACGGACTGCTATCTGCGCTTTCAAGCGGCCACCACTGGATATTTGAGACTATAGATAACTTTACGCGGTATGTCGAGATGGCCCGTCTTGACTCTACAACCGCTCAGGGCATTGCCCAGTTTTTTATTCTCAACACTGTCCTACGCCATGGCGCACCACGGTTTCTCCTTAGAGATCGCGGTACCGCGTTTCTTTCCCCATTTCGTGAAAGAGGCTTTTGCTGCTTCCAGGGTTGTTCACCAACTCACATCGGCCTACCACCCGCAAACCAATGGCCTTACTGAGTGCTTTAATAACACTTTGTCGCACTATGGTTAGCATGTACATATCAACAGGATCACACCCATTGGCACTCCATTCCTTCTTTCCTTAGCTTCGCTTACAACACGTCTATTCAGTCGACCACAGGATTCACTCCCGTTTTTGTTTTGTGCGTGTTCGGGATGTGTCTTGCACAATCGATACTTTCTTTCCTTACTCTGACAACACGCGCCAAAAACCCCTTTCAGCACAAGTGCTGCGCCGAGCTCAGTAATGCCGTCAACTTGCTCGATTTCTCACCGACAAAAACCAAGAACAACAGAAGCAGCTCTTCGACGCAGAACGCT
Source organism: Ixodes ricinus (assembly GCA_037355805.1). Taxonomy (NCBI): domain Eukaryota; kingdom Metazoa; phylum Arthropoda; class Arachnida; order Ixodida; family Ixodidae; genus Ixodes; species Ixodes ricinus. The sequence goes on along the minus strand of JAZHYW010024969.1, from coordinate 8,405 downwards.
CTACCGTTACCTACAAGCCCGGTGACCTCGTTTTAATTTGGGCAGCCCTTACGTACCCCAGCTATCTCCGAGAAACTCCTCCACAAACATTTCGCACCCTTCATTGCACTTCACCAAATATCTCCAGTGAACTACTCTGTTGCACCGGTGAAGGCGTCTACTGATCGGCGGCATCGCTCTCGTCAGAACGTTCATGTGAGCCGGATGAAGCACTTTGTTCAGCGCTCCGAGCATGGCACGAACTGGTCATTTCTTAAACCAGGGCCAGGAATGCCTCTCTTTTTGAATGGGGAGGGGGAGGAAGAAACTGCAACGCCGCAAATCCCTCACCATCGTCACCCACATCGTTGAGCTATGCATCGTTTCCACTGGCGGTGCGTCGGTCATGCTCGGGCTCCTGAGGCATTCACGCTTCGGGGCTCGGCCAGTTGCAGTGTATGTTTAAGCTCCAACTTCGTCTCCACCATAATATGCATATGAACAATACTAATATTGGTACCGCAACAAGAAAGGTCTCGCGATCTTTTATTCATTTCTCTATACACTACTGCCTAGGTATAGAGCATTGCAATATAAATATTGTTTCAGAAAGGAAAACGAGTGATAAAGATGCGGAAGCTGTAAATATAAAATATAATATTTTCTTTATCATGTATTGGTAAAGATCATTAGTTTTGAAGAAACGTTAACTTCGCGTATCGAAAATGTAGAGCAACTAAGAAAAATATCCTTCTGCAAGTATATGTAAAGCAAGCTTAGAATGTCAGGGGCCTCGCACGGTATAGATTGTGACAGCATGGTCTTCACTGTGAGCGAGAACAAGGTAGCCAGAAACTAAGTATAAAGACGCATAACTTTTTATACATTTAACAGCAACAGGTTTACTGACTGTCGGAATAATATGGATACACCCCTTTGAATGGCTTAATGTATTGTCCTTTTCAGTAACGAGGTCGAACAGTACATGGAAACATATTTATTGCTGAGCTGGACAAAATACTCTTAGTAAACAACAAATCATCAATTTCACACCTCCAAATAAATTGTCGTAACAAGGAATGTCCCGAAGTATGGGTTTTCGGAACATGTTGATTAGGTTCCAGATTACATTAATACGAAGACCTCGCTTTCCTAGAAGATGCCATATATTCCGAAAGATGCCCCACAGCCGAAAAGGTAAACACCTTATTTCTGACTTGATTTGCTATTTACTCTTCAACATGGAAAAGCCCAATCCTAGAAATTATATTGTTCGGATAATTGATGACCTCGGCGTAATTAAGTCTAGCTATCGACGGTTGGATAAAGCGAACAATGCTTATTGGAAGCACAGTCTAAAAAAAGGTGTAAAAAGGTGTATTATTACATCTTTTGTCCCATATAATACACCCAAAACTTCAATTCGACGTCAAGCGTACTATAGTCGAACAGGCGGCTCCCAAATTTTACGAGGGGCTTGGTAGCCGTAATGGTACAACTTATTAAAATAGCTAATGTACGTGTCACTGAATACAAAAAAATGGGTTTTCTTTGCCCTACTGCAAAAAACTCAGTGTTTTCTTTATGAGGTTTTTGATACGTGCTTTAGGTATGTAACAAGTTATATCACACCGTTATCAAGTCCCATCGTAACATTTGGGGCCGTCTGTTCGACTTATAGTGCACTTGACGTCGAATTGAAGTTTTGGAGTACATTATATGGGACGAAAAGGTACAAGTGACACCCGTTTTTTAGAGTGTAGTGTCCACTTTGCTTCATTGCCCCTCGCCGCGACAACAAGATCGGCAGAGACACGTGATCTAAATATGATTTGTTTAAACTTTTCTTCATTGCACACCGAAAGTTGGCCTACTCTTTATTTTTAGCCAATTCACTCTCAAGTTTATGTGGGCTATCTCTCAGTGTATTACTTGATACAGGCTTTATTTAAAAATACAATGGAAATTCGGGCTAGTTCGATGAACATGGTTGTTTAACAATGACTGAGTTATTTATTAGAATTTCCGCTCACACGGGCATGATGCAGCCGCCGGATGTTTATTCAATTAGTCTGAGTCGCACAATGAGGCTGAGTTATTGTTCTGAACTTAACATTTCATTATTCTATAATCGTACAGCTTAGTAATATATGCTTATACTAACAATGATTTCGTAATAAACGTAATCTGTTCTTTTAATTTTGGTTTTGAAATAGCTCATCTTACCTGTGCGGTGATGTTAGAATATTTTGGATATTTGAGTTTGCAGTAGCTCGTTAAACTCATATTAGTACCTGGAGCTCATTTGTTCCTTTCATTTCAATGGTCTCATTCGATTTAACTGCACGGCAATCCGGTGCTAATGTCCTGAAGATAAAAAAGTTGCGTATAAGGAAGGTACTTATGACAATTTTAATGGGCATTATGCAGTTCGATTTCTTGCTTCGTAATTTACTCTTTGTAAATGCATTTGTGCATATGGCCTCTAAGGAAAAAAATACACATACTATAAATATTTGTTGTTTGTATTTATATGAATGGGCTTGCACATCTAAAACCGATCACGTGTCATTTTGTTTCCCTCTCATTGTTACAAAAATATATAAAAAGAACTGCGAAAACAACAACGACACAAGAAAAAAAAATTACAAACTACTGCATTACTAGTCGATAAGTTGAATATGGGGAAATAATCATCAGAAGTAAGACACAGCACATGAAGCTCGACATGCAACCGTACCTGCGAGCATTCGTGTTCTGTTCTCTGTAAATTTAATTGCGTTACTATATTTAAATTTAAATTATAATATACCTATAGAAATGTCGTGCTTACTAAATATTGTGTTGGGTGTGTTCATTGACATCAATTACAATATATATTAATGCACGTTAGTCACTAATTATCTCTTTATATAATTTATATGTAGCATGACCAAAAATATAATACCGATGAGCTTCGTTGAGTTTGTGGGTACAAAACACTCTTAGGAACGATACGTATTTCGAAGTGGATCCAATTCTGTGATTTGTTAACATGCTTTCATTTTACTTCTAACAAAAATATCACGCCAAACTTCCACTGAATGTATCTTGCTGTGAAAAGACAGAGAATCAACAGAGTAATAATTTTGCGGAATGACATTGCCATTTTTCGCCGTACAAACATCTTTTGGTCACAGCGCTGCTCCCAGGAATACCGATGATGCGATGCCTGGAAAACCACAAGTTTGAGGCCGGGACTGCAGTACACGTAGAGCAAGAACGCTCCTGCGGATCACCCGCTGCACATCCGCACTAACCCTTGTTTCTTAACGGGTGAGTTCGACGAAACTTCACAAGTTAAGCTTACCATTGGCTCTGTTCCATGACACAAAACTCAAATCCTCGAACATCGCTTAATCCTCGCAATGACTGATGATGTAAATGAGCTTGTGAATACAAAAAAAAAAAGAAAAAGAAAAAAAACGACATATGCTTTAACGAGAACAGATGTGTTTTCTAAAGCGCCTGAATCGCACTGCTTCTCGGTAGCTGATGGGACGGTGAACAGAAACTGGGAAATTGTTCTCAATGGCTGAGATAGTGCTGTTATAAGTGTATCATATGTCGCAAGATCAGCTACGATCACGTATTCCGGACAAACAAGACCCAGCGTTCTATTTCCGTCACTTTTCGTGAGGAGCTATATGTCACAAAAAGTAGAGCCTATCCCAAGAACCCTACTCAAGATAGTTTATTTCAATCACATTTCATAATAACTACGCATCTTGCAAATACATTTGATCGAGAGTATTGTCTATACTTTCTTAATTGCATTTTTCGATACCCTTGTGCTCATTATCTCAGATACATTTTTCTAATACTTCGAAATATGCGACGCGGGAATTTGTTTTATGGGAAGAGTAATCGGCACACCCCTGCGCCGAGCTGGGACGTTTACAAACTTGAAGCGAAAACGACCGGACGTTGAACCGGGAACTAGCCAGCAATCAAGAGATATACGAGGCACAAAGGCACAAAATGCCGATAATATGTGCCCCTTCTCTAACTATAATGTCAGTTACTCCCGTGAACTCTCGAGTGGGGAAGGGGGGGGTGCGTGACAATCCGGGGCTTTCAAGAGGACGGATAAAAGCAGGATGTGCTCTGATAATGCGGGAAAAGGTCGTTTCAAAGTGGTAGGCCATTCTGAACATGCTCCTTGCGCTTAGTATGAGGAAAATATTATTTTCGCTGGTGCTTGTAGTGCACAGCAGGTGAGTTTGTCGTACTGGTATGAAACTAACCATAGGCAACTATCGTAAAATTGGTGAGAGAACAATTGATATTCGATTCTCGTAGAACTTTCGATAGTGTTACTAATTGTGCAGTAGCATAGGTCATCGATAATATATTATCGACTATCAACGATTATAAATGGTACACACTTACGACAGTGCTATATATAGTTGATAATCATAAAGATGCCAGTATAATTCTAGTTATAGTCATATATAGTAAAGCTGTAAATAGTAATGCAACTATGCAAGCACAGAAAGTAAAAAGAAAACACGAAGTAGTTCTTTTGAAATGAAACAACATCCCACTTGAAATTGGAAAAACACCTAATATTTATTCAGGAAGAATTTGAAAAAGAGTAAAACTTAAATAATGGTGCCAAGAAACTATCTATAATATACCAACGAGAAAATAACTGTAGTAGACTAGTAAAAGACTATCAATAGATTAGTATTTAAAACTATCAGTGGTTGACTTTCCATTAGTATTTTGACCCGCTGTCAGTCTGCTTCAACAACGGAGCAGAAACACACTCCGGGAGTTTGTGCGCCGTTTTTAATTTACGCCATGTTTCGACTGCTCCTTGTGCTGAAGAACGGCAAAAGTTAGCGCATCAGCAGGACCATGTCGGTTTGACTGGTGCAATGTGTACATTTCAGGTTTTGTAATGTAATCTTTAATAATTAAAGTTAATTTACGCCAAAGTTCGATTAGCTGAATTAGTCAAAGGGCCCTTTATCTAATTCTGTCAATGGTGTTTCTTTTTTTATTTTTCTTTATCTTCTAGTGTATTTGGAGATTTTTTCCTTTTTCCGGGCGTATATATAAAAATATAAATTTTTCCGTATCTTCCTCTTCAGTTTCAAAGTTAGGAGGGAGATAGTACGTATTGAAGGAGATATCAGTAAATGTGTGTTGCTAGTTGAAAAACCTATGCTGTTTGTCCTTGTCCCTAAGTGTTTTTATTCTTCCTTTGACTCTTGTCCTGAGAGTTCCGCATATTTTATTTATTCATTCAGTTGAATGGTCTGGTAAATTCGAGAACCCTGTTGCTTGGTATGCTTGGGAGAAGAGCGTGTTGATTCAAGTGATCGATGAAGAAAGAATAAATAATTAACACTGGGACAACACAACCACATCTTTCTTGTGTTGTCCGAGTGTTAATTGTTTATTCTTTTTTCATCGATCACCTGTTGCTTGTTCGAGGTCCGAATGTTCTACACGCCGAACCTTCTACGCCGATTGTTCCAGAAGCCAACGCGTGTACATAAGGGCGTGGCGAGCCACATGCAGTCTCGCCCCAGCGTTCGGTCCTGCTGCAACGCCGCCATCGACGCCCGCGACTCTCTATTGTTATGTTCTGTTTCCTTTTTGTTTTGGGCACAAGTTCGCCCCATCAAACGTTTAGTTTGTTACAGTTTTCGTCGCCTCATCAATTCTCATCCCTGACACAATTGCTTATTCAGTTTATAAAACACACTTCAAAGATTGTTAGCAAATGTGTCGCATACACAGAAAAAACGCAGAAAAAAATGTATACATAAATAAATTTTCAGAGAAAGTATATACTCAGTCAGGTTGAAGAAGTCACCGGTTGAAAGAGATCATGGAAGTCTTATTTGCACTTTAGTTGACTAAAAACAGCGTTAAAATTGTCCTCTACAAAATAAGGCCGGTGAAGCTTCATCAAGTGAATTGAAAAGCATGACATAACGTAGAAATACTACAGAAATATACAACTGAGTCAAAATGTTTTCGAAGCATGCCCTGCGGTTTCATCGACACAAAACATGCTTTACTGTCCGCGTTTAAGTTCTCAGGGGTCTAAGTTCTTGCTCAAATGCGTTTTTGTACACCACAGATGGCACGAGAATGCAAACGGTACACAGCACGGGACTGGAGTTTCTTCGTAACATGAAAAGATAATTGAATGAATAGTCATGAACACGAAGAATATTGTCAGCACAATATAAAAGCAAAGCACGTCTTTTAGATACTAGTTCACTTCGATACTGAGTTAATTTTTGCGCAGGTTAAAATTCCGGCAATTCACTGTTGAAGACTTGAACGGAGCCGTCTCACTGCCATGAGCACACTCCCAGAAGGGCAAAGTGAATGCATTGTTGAAACATGCTTGTTTCTCCACTTCACTGTCCCAAGATGTGCCTCACGCTACTCTGAAGTTTCTACAACTTGTTCTAATATGACGGTATTGTCCCCTCGGTCCTTTGATTTGCTCTACACGCCAAGAGCACTGAATGTCCTTTGACGCCCTAACCATTTACCAACCCTTTTGCATCGACTCCCGAAAACGAGTTATCTCCTCTTGAGCGATTTTATGGCGTGATGCTTGATAACAGCACCCGCTCCATCGCACGCGCTTTTTTCGTGCCCTGATGCTGACTTGATTCGCTTGGTGTCATTTGTCTTCTTCCTGAATTCCCATAACTGGAAACGATTTTTCAAGTGGCTTGGAGCCCCCTCAGGTATATGAATTACATCGGAAAACACGGGCAAGCTCCTCAAGTCGTTCTTTGATCAATGCGAGTGCAAAGAGCACGTGTGCACAGTCGTTGACAAATCTCATCACTCACCACTTACAAAGCTTAGTGTTCCCTTTGTGGTCGTGGCTACCTAGGTGAATATCGTCACACCGTCTTGTTCTTCTCGTGGTAACCATTCACGGCACGTCGAGATGCCACACTCCCGTTTTCGGCAAAATCGAAGTGTAAGATCACGGCACGTGGCTGTACATTCGATTTTTCGAGGCATTTTGACATTTCCTTAGGCGTGTCTGATGTAAGAGTAGGGTATGTATTTTGTTGTCCCCTTCTTGAACTCTTTTTTTGAAAAGCTCTTGCCTCCAACAGTTTACTAATAACTCCCACCAGACTCCCACAATACCAACTCGAGGTCATTTTCAGGTTCAATGTCTAATTTGTCAAGATATATATTTTTCGTCGAACAGGAAGCAGTTTGCTAAAAGATTGTCATAGAGATAAAATTCCTGAACATCTCAAAATGGCGTGGTGTTCCATGTGGAATTTTACAGAGACGTGAGGCAAAGTGAGAAGTTTGCACAATACACACAAACACATTCCCCGTGAACTGGGCGTTTCTTAACCCACTCAGGTCGAAGATAAAATTTCGTTAGGCCTATTTGTGATTCGGGATGGGCCCCTTTGAATTTCTTCTAACTACCTTAATCAATCTTGTGATGACCCGCATCGTGACGTAGACTTTCTTTCGTCGACGAAAATCCGCACGACATCTTATTCGGGCTTTTCCTCGTGCAATCCGTAGCATCTGACGTGTAATAGGCTAGAGCAAGAGGCACGTCATTTTTGTCGATAAAATGTCCTTCGTATTCTCAGCCGCCGGCAAGATCCCCATTTCTCTTGAATTTTATTTTTACCGGTCCACAGATTGATTTGAAGCTTCAAGAATGGCTTTCGATAAATTTTTCTTTTGAAATTAGATGCAGCAAATTCAGCAGGCGGTAGGATTCTATTTGCGGCGTGCCTTTGAGATAGGCAACACGTAAATTGCTGAGCCAGTGTGTGCATGAAGAACACGAACCTTCATTGTCCAGGTTTACGTGCTCCGTACAGTTGGTTGAGTTTACGACAAATTTTCTTTTGGAACTCCTTAATCACTTCGGATTGTTTCTGTTGAATGTAGACGGCACGTCTGCACGGATTTACGTTAGAAGGAGTTTCACCGGTGTCAGACTTATTTCGAGAGTCGATTGCTTTCGCCAACTCTTGAACCAGGATTTGCTCGTTAACGAATGATGCGTACGTTGGCGCTAGGGATGGTGACGATGATCTCGATGACGATGCCTTCTGCCATCGCTGATGCTCTTCGATCTGACTGCAATGCATTGTGTATCCTTTTCTTGCACATGAAATCATTGGGGTGTACGTGCTCGGCGTCCTCGGCCTGTAGAACTTGATTAAGTAAACTGAGGTCAACATCTGAACTTGACGGAAATGGCAATCGTAATAAATTATTATCCTGTGCCTAATTTAATAATCGGCGCACACTTGCCGGTCAGAACTGCACTTGCAAACAGTAACATAAATGAACGATCCTGGCTTTGAGGAAAAAAAGAGCGCACTTTTGAAGTACATCAAACTTGGAACAGA